>NCKU01003316.1:0-15525 GCA_003675995.1 Dinothrombium tinctorium | reverse complement strand
TGCTCCCAAATGCACGTTTTCTGCAAATAGTTTGTTAATCTGAGCTCTAAATGAAAATTAATTGCATGCATAATGAACGCGTCTTTAAAATTTTTCTCTTGATTTTCATCATATAAAACTCTACATAATATTGACATGCTTAATTTAAAAATCTATAAATAAGAAATAATCGCTTGTTTGAATTTAACATCTTTTTATGTGACTTCTTTTCGCTCAGTTTCAAATGGCAAGTGTTTGCTTTTTTAACGTATGATATTTACACTCGATTCAAAAGTGAAACACATAAATTACATTTGAACTGTTACATTGACAACCGTGTATTGCTTGAAAGGAAATAGAGTTGAAAACATTGAGATAATTGCTATTGTGTACGGATAGAATAATAAAAAAAAAGTTTGTAGATGTACGTAGAAAGATTGCGAAAGATAAGCGTTGTGCGAGAAGATAATAACAGTGAAGCAATGTTTCTTAGGGCAATCGGAAAGTGAAAAGCAAACATAAAGTGACGAATGCAAAGCTGATGGTTTGTAGTGAACATATTTACACAACAATGAGTGAGAAAAAAGGAAACTCGAATGTGATTTGTACGGATGTCGGTAGTAACAGTGTCAGAGTTGCGATAATTAATGTGAATGCTGCGAATATTTGTCGTGTATTGTGCACGACGACAAAAGAAATCACGGTTTACAATCGAAAGCCGCTGTATTACGAGCAAAAAACAAGCGAAATATGGGACGCGGTTTGCTTCTGTATTCGAGTAAGTCACGCAAACACAGCACTTCGATTATTTCATGCACTTTATTCTTTATTCACGTGTTTAATTAAGCAATGTCTGCAAAGCGTGCATTTAGACTTCAGGACGATCGATGCGATCGCTTTCACCGCCACTTGTTCTTTAGTAATAGTCGAAGAAAGGTAATTGAACAGCATTAAAATCAAACATAAAAGAGTTTAAGTAAACAGCTCTAACTTAAATGACGTTATAATGTGGATGGATCATCGGGCGATACGAGAAGCGGAGAGGATCACCGAAAGTGATTGCAAAATACTCAACAATTTTGGAACCATCTGCTCACCTGAGTTTTCAATCTCTAAAATGTTATGGCTTCAAAACAATCACAGAGAAAGATTCGCTGAAGCAATCGCGTTTTTCGAACTTCCTGATTGGCTCTGTTGGCGAGCAACAAGAACAAACGCTACCACTTGCGATCAGTTTCCGCGCTCGGTTTGCTGCACGACATGTAAATGGGGTTTCGATTCAGAAAGTGGTCAATGGCCAAACGATATATTCAGCATATTGAATGGAGATTATGCAGATGATATAAAGCGCAGAATAGGAGGTAAACTTATCTTCATAAAATAAAAATAAAAAGAAAAGAATGAGAACAATGAGAACTTTTCTAAAAATAAATAGAGAAAAGCGCTCTACCAGGAACTTTCATTAGCAATTTGAGCGAAGAAGCAGCTATAGAAATGGGTCTTGTTTCACCTTTACTTCGAGACAATTACAAGGAAAACAGCTCAATTGCCGTCGCTTCTTCGCTGATTGATGCACACAGTGGAGTACTTGCAATGATTTCGCTGTTCCTAAGCACAAGAAAAGAGAAAAAGGAAAACGACCCTTTAGAGTCGATCATGTGTATGATAGCGGGCACTTCCACTTGTCATATGGTGCTTAACAAACAGAGAACATTAACGATCGGAGTATGGGGTCCCTATTACGATGTCATTTTTCCGGATTATTATTTGCGCGAAGCTGGTCAAAGTGCGGTCGGCAAATTGCTGGAATTTCTGGTCACGAGCCATCCGGATTATGAAACAATTTATAAAAATTGCAGCTTTGATGCGGTAATAAAGGCTCTAAATAAGATTGTTTCAGCAAAACGGAACTCGAGGCAAATGAATTCGCTTCATGTAATACCATCATTTCACGGCAATCGTTCGCCGTTCGCGAATCCAACACTAAAAGGTGAGTCTTGTTTCAGAAATTATGTGTCATTTGATCGAAAGTTTTGAAACAAATTCTTGATTACTTGCAGTCAGCGAATTTAGTCAATACAAATTACCGTCCATTTTATAAATTATCATTGCAAGTCAACTCAAAATACTTTTTGCTCTAGAATCAATTAGCATTTATTATCAAAACTTTTTAATTTTAAATCAAAATGACAACAAATGCGCACTTTAAGATGATTCGCGCGCTTCGCATCTTTGCAAGAGCTTTCAAATCGTTTACAAAATTATGAAGCTTGTTAGCTTTTGTGCGAGTATGATAACGTTTTTATTTATTATTTTTCAAATGTGCCATATTAGTTGGGAATTATTAAAAAAAAATTAGTTCACCCAATTAATTGGCCAAACACTCAATTCGTATTCCCAAAAGCACGAGAATTTGCTCACTAAGTTCACTTTTCTGCATATTTGTTTGCCAAACATGCTTTCGCTTGCGATCATTTTATTGGTAATATTTTCATATAATTTCGACTTTGCATATTTATTGTATTTTCGATGCAACGTGTTCAGCTGTTGCCACAAACATTTATGATAAACGCTCATATAAATCAACTATACAAGTTTAATATGGATAAAAACGTATAATTGCGATCAAGCAATAAATTTTTATTCGTACTGCGTTCAAAGAAAAATGTTTTGTAATTATTCATTTGAAAGCACAAATTTGTTCGTCCTAAATATTCGTCTATCTTTTGTTTAGAATAACTTATAAATTTGTGCGAATATTTAAAATGACGACTTCATCAAATTATGTTTTTTCAATAAATTTCTTTTAAATTTAATTTAAAAAAGAAAATTCAATTTCCAATTGATTCAGATTTTTAATCGCTATTTAAATTTTAAATTTTGGCAGAAAAATCAAAACTATTCAACATATTCAACTTGGTATATTAATTTAAAATTAATAATTAGACTAAATTGTTTGGGAGTTTTATAATTTGGAATGGTAAACTAATTTTTACAAAATATGCGAGTAAAATTTCCCCGCAAATGGTCGAGTTGATCTAAACAAAAGTTTTTTTTCAAAATCTTCTTAAACAAGATTCTAAAATTAAACTCTTTCTACTTGAAAATTTTGATCAATGAAACTTGAAAAAAATTACAAAAAGATTTTGAAATTGAATCTGATCCCAAGTCAAATATCGTGAAGAAAGCAGTGAGTTTCAAAATGAATCGATTTTGAAAAAGCTTTAAAATTTCATTAAAAGCATTGAAACTGTTTTTGATGAACTATAAAAGCTAAAAAATATTTCAAGTGTTGATCGATTGGTTACAGTCAGAAACGCTAAAACCTCTCTAATTTCATATGTACAAAGAATGTTAGAATTTTCATGTTCTCAAATACAGCTTTGCGACATGGTATGAACTAGTTTATTTTGGTCGTTTGGTACATTATGGTGTTTACTGTAGTAAGTTATTTCAAAAATTATCGGAACAAAACATTAGATTTGAATAGTAAAATAGCTTTTTCGATTTACATCAAATCATCATATTTTGTCCATCAATAAGAATCGATCGCTTACATGAATTTTCTGCATGTTTTCCTAATGTAACCATAGATTTACGTTAGCTTTAAAAAAATGAATAACAAAACTCTGGCACTTGATTCTAAAAAATTTTTTTAATTTTTTAAAAGCTTTTTTAATAATTTAATTCGATTAATTTTTGCAACAATTCAAAAATACACAATCAAAACTGATTAAACATGTCAAGTGGTTGTTATGAGATTAAGTTTTGGCTGCACTTTTTCTAGTTTTTAGTTTCTGTTTTGCATAGAAATACTCCATAAATATTTCATAGGAATACTCCAGGAATATTTCTATTTGCCGGTATTTTTCAAATATCTTCTCTTGTCAATTTTGTCTTGAATTTTTTTGGGTGAAAATAAAAGCGCTTCAGTGTGTTCATGAAAAGTTTATGACCTTTCGGCCTAAAAAAGTTTTTTCTTTAATATCATTTGAATTTGTATGGCTTTTTCTCGGATTATTTGCTTGAAATGCAAAATTTTCGTTGAAAGGCATTACATTTTGTAACAAATATTGTGTGAAGAGCTTAGAGTGTAATACGCTATGTAAACTTAATAACGACCGAAAGGTTTGCGGAATTATCAGTAAAGAAAAATTCTTTGCTTTCGATTTTATTGTGAAAGCAAAAAAATGATTTAAAACACTTTCAGGAGGGATTTACGGTTTAGATCTTAATCGCACCGATTTAGCCACCCTATACGAAGCTGCTATTGAATCGTTGGCGTACGAAACAAAACTAATAATTGAAAAGATGAAGTAAGTGTCAAGCATCAGATGTTTGTCTCAGAATTCGTTTATTGAATAGTCTCTCAAAATTGAATACGATTTTGGTTTGCGGAGGCTTAGCGAAAAACGAAATTTACATACAAACACACGCTGATGTTTTGAATTGCGAAGTGATTACGATGCGAGGAGGTGATGCAGATATGATGCTAATTGGATGCGCTTTATTGGCCAGACAAGCTGCTCTAAGAAGCGATCTATCTGTGCAGCACTTGCAAAACATCTCTATGCCTGATTTGCAAATGCAATCTTTTAATCCCAATTCGGCGTTTTTTTCGTAAGTTTTTTGATTTTTCTCCCTAAATTCGGTCGCTCCTAAATGAAGCATTATTATCTGCACAGGTATCATGAGGCAAAATATCAATGCTATAAAAAATTAATGGACACGGCCCAAGAAGTGGAAAAACTAATGAGCGCTTCGTTTTGAAGCGTTCGTTTTTCGCGTAATGCAGAAATTGTGCAATCATGCAAATGATTGTCGTCTTCAGTTTCGCATTCACACATTGATTTTCTCGTTGCAAGACAAAAAACAATAAAAACACAGAAAATGTTTTCAAAAAAGATTTAACTTCGAATTACAAATAAAATTTTGACTGAAATAAACGTTTCAGCTTTGTTTGCATACTTTTAGCATAAATTTGAGTAGAAGCGTTTAATTGTTGTAGTTATAAGTAAAAATCTTAGACTCACCTAGGAGTAGAATGCTGGTGGTAAAGTTGATATTACACAAAAATAGTGTTTGATGTGTTTTACGTGAGTTGATTTCTCGAAAAGAAGTAATTTTTTTTTCTGGAGAGCCCGAGATTAAAAATTTGTTGTGTCAAACTAAATTTGATTTAAAGCTAGCGGTTTATGAGAAGTGAGCGATTTTCTCAATACGCGTAGAGAGAAATTTAAATACAAACGAAAAGCAAACTTTTACTGCACTTTGCGAACTTATATACTGTGTGAACGGTGGCTGAGTTACTGTTGCACAGACACACACACCGTCTCTGTTGAATACTGCAACCAGCGTTGTGTTTGGTGTTTTACACTTGAAGCGAAAACGATAAAACAATACACAGCTACAGTTAGCCTCAGCAAAAAATGCAATATGGCTAAAACCGCTTTCGCTCTTGATTCCACACAATAGTTTTCCGATCGATAATCGTAACGTTACTTCTAATCGAAATACTAGTTAATGGAATAAAGCTGGACGCTGGAGTGATATGCTCGCAATCGATCATAATTTTAATTCAATTAAAGTGAAGCGACCCGCGCTAATTTCAGCGATCAGCCGAACGCTTCGCGTTTCGTCGGTTATTCTTACATAAATCGCGTTTACAACGCGTTTTGTTCTCAGTTCTTTCTCTGCCTTTGCGGTCGTAACTTTAATTTGTGTTTTCATTAAAAAATTGAATTTTGTTATTTCATATTCGTTTTCTCGCTTCTGTTCCCGCGTTTAATCGCTCGGACGCGACAAAATAAATAAAGTAAAAGCAAAAGATAGCAATAAGCATTCACTTTAAGTACTCAAAAGGTTGTTGATATAGGCCTTTAAAAATTCTCGAGTTAAAACTTGATAGAATAAGCATATTTAGCCTATTTTTGAGTTATATTTAAACCATAAAGTTTTGATAATTTTCTTCAATCGATTTAAAATGTTCGATCAGAGCGAATCAATAGCTTCAGCACAACCAAAAATATTTACTTCAAAATGAACTCTCGCCCATAGAAAAGTCTCATCTCCGCTTTCTCTCAAAATTTTCAAAATTGAAAAAGTTTTCAGTTCATTTTGGAGAGAAAACGGTTCAAGAAAGCGGATCCAAATCTCTTTGTAGCCGTTTTTTCGTATTTTTCAAAGAAATAAAAGGTTTTTTCCGTTGATAACAAACATGTATCAGACTGCAAGTCTCAAGTGTAATTACTTTTTCACTCTCATCGCAAAAATTAAAATTTATTTCAGTTTTTTGCTACATTCTTGAACGCGAATCAATGATAAAGGCTTTTGTTCGTACAGCTTTTTTTAATTTCTTTAAAAAACATAATAAATTAAGAAATAAGAATTTTAATACATAGGTGAATAAGAAACAGCAAAATAAATTTGTGCTTGGTTCTACTTTTTTAAATTAAATGGTTGAATTAAAGCAAAAATAAAAATTCTTCAACAAAATAAAAAAACTCTTCACGTCAAAAGAGCTTTTTCGCTTCTTTGATGTTATTATTTAAAAATTTATGTTGAATAATTATGCATAAATTATTTATGTTTCAAGAAATTCAACTTTATAACAACATTATTTAGAGCAAAAGCTGTTGCTCGGTGCTAATAAAACCGGGTGTATACCTTTGTCCCTTCAAGCTTCTTGACATCGAATTTCAATATGATGAAAAGCGCGACATTGAGGCGAAATGCGACAACCCTTTACTCACCTGAATTCACTTGATTATGTTAATGCAATGTTCTAAATTTACTCAAGGTAGAATTTCACATTTAATCATTTTTCCTATTCTTTTCAAAAAATAAAAGACTAAATTCTAAATTTTTTATAAGGAGATTATTGAAAAATTTGTTAAGACAGTTTAAATACTTCATTTGTTTAATCAACTTTTATATTTTGCTGTTAACATGTAACCAGGTTTAAATAAAACATATTTAGAGATCAAAAGCTTTTTTAACCTTTTTTCTTAACTAAGACTTACTTTAATCTCTATTTTTAAAATTGAACGGCTTTAGTCAATTTGATTTTTTTTTTTAACTCTCATTCATCTAATTGAGAATTTAATATCAGTAAAAAAAAGTTTTAAGTTAAGAATTTAAATATTTTTACTTTAAAAAGCATAATTTAATAATAGAATAGAATATTGCACTTATTTTGAAACGAAATCGATTTATGAAAGGATCTAACAATAAGAAACATTTAGCATTTCCCCCATTCGACGAAAATGAAAACAATAAGAGAAAATTATTTGCACGAGGCAGTAAATTATTTGTCAACTTTTAGTCTAATAAAAAATTTGTCTTGTCAACATCATCCTCACATATAACATTTTCAATTTATTATTATTATTATTATATAAAAGAAAGGAATTCTCATTCAAATGGAAAATTTGCGTGACATGCTTTTTCGCAATAATTTTTATAAAACCAATTAAAAATTCAATGAATTTCTTTATTAGAGAATAATGAAAAATATGTAAATGAAAACCCGCATCAAAATCGAGATTAAATGTAAAAATATTTTTTCTTTGATAATTAATTTCTGCGATGAACAATTATTTCTAAACAATCTAAAAACCATCAAGATAAAAATGAAAAATTGAGACTAAACGATCTATTCAAACTTAATCAGAATTTTAATCTACATTTGAGAAATCATATTTTTCCCGTTTAGTTTTCAAAAAAGGCAATCAAAATTCATAAAATTTGTAAGAGTAAACAAGCGATAAGAAACGATCAATTTTTGTTTACATTTTAATACATTTCTCGTTTACATTTCAAAGTTGAAATCCAATTAAAGAGAAGATGGAAATAAGCTCATCTGATCACCATTTCCGAAATAATTCTTAGTGTTCTAATTCAAAACAGCGCTCGTTAAGTTTTGCGATCGATATTTCTTCAAATGTTGGTCAGAAAATAGATTTTTTTTTGCTTGTTGCTTAAGAAGCGACTTTCACGAGTAGAATTCATTAAGAGCAGTAAATACTCGACTTTCGCGTTTTGCAATTCTCTAATTAAAATAAAATTTGAGTTTTTATCAAACATTATAAAAAAATCAATGTTCTTAATCAAATTATTTTTGTGATGAGTGTGTGATTAATGGGTGATTTGTGAATAATTCTTTATTAAAATGCTTCTATAGAATTACTAGGTTTTTAAAAGCATCTTTTTGTCGGCACCCTTTGAAAAGATTTTCAGCTGATTATCAATTACTTTGGCGATCTCGTTTCTTTGATAGTGTTCTTTGTGGACCTAAAGCTAAAAGCTTCGGCAATCAATGCGATAATTCAATAATTTTCCTTGAATTAGCAATAATTGAAAACATGAACAAGAACCTAAAAAGCAAATTAATTTTTTTTAATCGTTAAATAACACAATTCTCAAAGGTTTAGCTAGATATTAGTTTAGAATGAGAAAAAGTTTTTACTGTAAACTCACAGCTGTTTTATTATTAAAAGAACTTTCAGTTTTCTTACATTATTAAAATAAATACCTTCACAAAAAAGCTAACCGAAGTTGTTTGTGACAAAAAGTTATATCAAAAGTTTTTCTCTATCTCATAACGCTACTGTCAGCTCATTATTTATCAATTACATTAGCTTTATGGACCAAAGTTATTTATGAGTAAAAAAATACAAAAACAGAAAAGATTGCTTTTGAAAATGTACTTTGCAAGGTGTATCCAAGTGTTAGACAAAAATTGCATTCCAAGAAAACTGCAGTAAACGCTTTAGCTTCTAAACATGTCATAATTTAAAAAATATCTGAGCAAAGGGTTATCATTTTCGTTCTCTTTAAATTTAAGACCATTTTTAAGGTTCCGTGCGAATTATTTCCTTTCAAGAACAAATATAATTCATTTATTCTTTCACACTTGCGGTAAGTTTTTATATTTTAGAATTTCTTAATTTGTAATGTCATTTTCTTAAAACATTCATTTGCAAATGGTAATTGCATTAACTTAAATAATAAATTTTTACTAGTTATTTTACGTTTCTAACTATATTAAAAGGAAAAACGAAAAGATTTACAAATCATTAAGAAAAATTACTTTTTCATGTAAGAACTTTTTAGTATAATAATTCATAAAAAAAGCAAAAAGAATATTAAAATTTGTTGTTCAGGTATATAACTTAATAAACTAACATTTTATTTACATATATGGATGCAAACATTTTGCGCGTAAAGTGAAATAAATTTTTCCACGTATTGAAAATAATGATCTCATACTTTTGTTGACATTTTTGTGCATTTGGTTTGCACGCACAAAAATGCAATAAATGTATGAATCAAGCTTCGAATAATAGTGAGAGCTGCTCACTCGAAACTCACAGAAAAATTTCAATTGTGTCATGACTGTACTCTTTGTGTCGACTCAAATGTCTTATTCGTAATAGCATCAAAGAAATTGAATAAAAGCAAATTCTACCTTTAAGTTTAAAAAGAATCTGAAAATAAAAAGTTTTTAAATATCCACGATGGTAACGACACTTAAGGTTATTCAATATCCTAATGTGGAGTATAGAAGAAATGCATATAAGACAATTTCGGAAAAATGTCTCCAGAAATTTTCGAGAGGAAGCACAATAGATAAATTGGTGCTCAAAAATAATATTCGAAAAAAAAATTGAACTTTGATGAAAAGTTGAACATTTTTAGTTAACATTATCAATAAAATTGACGCAGATTATAGGATTTCATTGTTATTTATTTCCGAAGCTTTCAGTTCGCTTTTGATGGATTGAGTATTGGGATTTCATTCAAATACTTATCCACAAAACCCGCGCCTCCTAAGTCTCGATGCTATTCTCGGTTATAAAAGTGAGTTTCACATTCTAAACGTTCTTTGCAGTCTCTGAAAAATAAATGTGTTTGTTCGTTCAATCGAATAAAGTATTCATAGCTAAACTGCTTGTTTCTTTCTTTCGTTCGCAAATAGGATTATGGAGGAAGAAACAAATTGGAATGGTTTAAATGTATATATGGCTACTTTTAATTATAAGCATAAACTTGTTTGATAATTTTAATGTTTTTTATCCAAATTAAATCGAAAAACTATGTTAAATTATGATGTTAAGGCAGTTTTACATTCAATGAAATAAATATCAACATTGGACGTTTTGTAAATTAACATTTCTATATTCTCAAATCTCTATGAATAGTCTTATATGACAAAAGTTGCAAAGGTTGTAGCAACCGAACTAATTGCTATTAACTATGATATCCTGAATAGAACTCTCCGTTTCTCAATAAAATTTTCATTTAAAAATTATTGAAGACAACGAAAATTTTCCATCTAGTATTTAAAAATCAATTTATCAAAATCGTAATGAACTCATTACATTTCAATATCATTTTATCATTTTTATCATTGCATCTCTCACTTCTTGTGACATACAGATGAGTTTCCATTTTTTTTTAATCTCTATTTTCCAATAATCTTAAAGATTCAAGTTTTAAAATTTGAAAATTATAATTGATTCATATTAGGGCATTGAATAAATTTAATAAATTTATAAAAATTCTTATAAAATAATTCTTTTATATAGCATAGAATAGTTCCAAATCATAGTTTATAAAACTCATCTCATATAAAATGTATTTTTCTTCAATAAAATAAACATTTGAAAATATATTGAACGCTTAACGCAAGTTTATTCTGGGATTTGATTTAATCTCTCATTCATCTTTAAAACTCTTATCACGAAAGTTTAAGATTAAGCTTTTCTTGGACAATAATAATTCTTTGGGACAACTTACATTTAATAAAACGATTTTATACGGATAAGATGGCAAAACATTCTGATATTAGATTTTGTAAATTAAATTTCAAAATATTTTGCGATTATTTTCATTAAATGAAGCGGTACTGTTTGAATGAGAGAGCAAAACATTCTGTAATCTCCAATGTTTTCATGATTTTAAGGAAAATTTTTGAGTTGAGAAACGTTTCATTGAAATTAGAAATTAAAATCTATGCTTGTTGACCAGAGTTTTAAACCTCATTAATTTAATCAATTCTCAAAATAAACTTGCATTCAGCTTTCATTGATTATTCAATATTATTTTTAATTTCCTTCGGTTTTGTTCTACATTTTTAAATGTTTATTTTCTTGAAGAAAGAAAGTTTTATATGAGATTCAGTTTTAATATTTTATGCATTTTGCTTTAGAGAAAAACGATGAATTTTTCTTGAAAATATTATCTGAAAGATAAATTGCTATTTGAAAAAATCTGAACACAGAATGTCATATTTCCTAATTTTATTCCCCAAAACTGACAAAAAGAAAATATTGGCAAAAATGTGAAAATGCAAAGCTTTAAGATTTGAAACAGTTTCAACCTGATAATCGAATAACGGTGAGCGATTTATAGATGTTTTACAGATGAAGATTGATTTTGTTATCGATCTTTGTATCGAGTCAATAAAAGCGTACAACTTATTTTACGTTGAATCGAAAGCAAACAAATAATCGATCTAAACAAGCTTCCATTACCTGATCTCAGCTAAAATACATCAAAATTCGGAGATAATTAGTAGAGAGCAAACATTTCAGGCGAAATTCAGAGATAAATAAATTAAATCGAACTCTTGGTACACGTTTGAGAGGAAAGCGTTAGAGAAATCAATGATTAAAAAGTTTATTTTGGCAAGTATTTAATTAAGGCATCAAAATTTGTTTAAAATTTGCAATTACTAGCAAAAGGCGGCAATTTGTCTGCTTTTCTTCATTGCTCGTATGTTATTTTCGTCACCTTTCATTGCATTACTGTAAGTGAATACTTTTATTACAAAAAGGTATATCTAACAATTTGTATTTGCATTGTTGGATAAACCTTTTTGTAATAAAGTATTGAATTGAAGAGATTTATTAAGAAAAGGTTTACCCAATAATAAGTATTTACATTGTTGGATACACCTTTTCTTAATAAATCTCTTTAATTATTCAAAAAACTTCTACTGAGTTCAAACTTTTATTGCATTAGCTGATTTATATAGATTTTCACTTAATCTGCTTCAATTGACGGAAATATCAAAAATTGTTCGTTGACGTCACACTTGGGACCACTAAAATGTCGATAAACTTCGTTCGCGACCACTTTTCTTTTTTTAACCTTTAAAATTCAAATTAAATAAGCAAATTGTTTTTAGATGTAAACTCAGTTACTTTGAGTTAAAGTTAAACTTGTTAAAATTCAAAGAATAAAGTTTCAACATTTGACTTGAACAATTTTCAAAAAGACTTCAATTACTTATAATTAAAATTTCGCTTTTATATTTTCATCTAACATTTACAGCATATTCAAAATGAAAATTGAAAAAGAAATTTTAAAAATTTAATTGAGCTTCCAAACTTAGCGAATATATTTAAACGTGCTTGGAAATGATTACAGTAAATTTAAGATGAGAAGTTGAAAATAGTGAAAGTTATAGCGAGTAAACGTAATCATAAATATTATCATAATCCAAAATGAGAAAGCTTAATTATCTCTTCGAGTTGTCACTTTCAGATTCGTGTCTCAAATAAAAAATGTTTGTTTCAATTTTGAAATTTCTTGAGCAACATGGCAATATGAATTTACAAAAATATTTTAATATCAAAGAATTCTTTTGACTGTAGGCACATAGCTGTTCATATTTCTAGTTTCTCGTTTATTTGCAATCGAAAGTTTCATTAAACGAGCTCACTTTTTGACTTTTTCAAATTCAGCATTAATAAAGCATCTCGTAAAGCGCCTTTAACTGCATTTTAGAAATTTTCTCGTCTCATATTTCACGAGCGAATGATTTCACCAATTTTATATATTTTTCGCTCACAGCATTGAAATAGGAAATAAGTCGTTGAAAATCGTCTTAATGCAGAAAACTCTTCTTATCGATAGCAAAAGTTTACATTCGCCTGAAGCTACTATTTTCTGCATTTACGACCACTTGCAATTTAATTTCACGCGTTTAACGAGAAACCACAATCGAACTTAATAGATCTTAAAATATAATCGAAAATTCTCTTTTCAATAAAAGATAATCGCTTTATTTGTCGAAAATATGAAAAAGTCAAACGTTTGTAATTCGACAACCTCACACTGCAGACTTCGACCAAACCTTGGACTAAATTTTTTTTAATAAACTTCCTGAAATCTGTGAATCTTTGTATTTAAAGTTTTTTTTTATCTCATAGTTGTCGAAAGCGAGAATTTTGACTGTAATTTAATTTAATAAATATGAGAAGCTTAAAAGATTGTTTTTCAGTTTATTTATAAATTAATTGAATATTGGTTATAGAAAAGTGAAACATGAAAATCACCTCAACATTTATTTCTCGCTAAAAACTGTAAAAGAAAGCCAAAACTAAATAATTTCGAAAAATATGGCTTTTAGCACTCAAAAAGAAAAAAAAAATTAAAACGATTTTAATGTTAAAAACGTATAGTTCTTGGAATATATTATACTCAGCAAATGACATATTTTCACACATTTCAACATATTTCGTGGTATGAAGCTTAATCAATGGCAGTAAACTTCTAAGACGATAAGAAGGAAGCAATGAACAAAAAGAATTGAAGCCTTTTGAGGCATAATGATTAATTTTTGTTTATTTAATTCATGCAGAATGTTCATTGTAATTTATGTATGTTAAATTCTTTTTTGAAAGTATAAAAAAAGATTTTGCGCTTCCTGTATTTCTATCGCATTAAACCTTTTCACATTGTATGTAGTCTTTAAACTCACGAAATTCTATAAGATTTTATACTTTGAAATAAGTTCTCAATTGAAAGAAGAGTTCGAGTTTCTCTCGCTTTATAAAATATCGATTACAAAAACAGCCACAAATTTCGAGAATAATTTTTGCTTTGCTGACCCCGCAAGTAGAGTTTTATTTTTAAGTTTTCTCATATTTCAAACTTCACTCTCAAATTCAAGCTGAATAAGAAGTCCATTTCTTGAATGCAAGAATGATCTAAAACGCTATTCATCATGAGTCGAAGAACCAATTTTTCAGTTTCTCATTTTTTATCTTGAGAAAAGTTCAAAAACAATAACTTTTCTTACGTATTTATTATAAATGCTCTTTGCATTTTTTCATAATCTTAAGGTTAACTTCAACTTAAGAAGCAAAATGAAAATTCTATCTGAAAAAGTATGTGCAAAAAAACGAGAGTTTGAAGAGTGAATTTCATATTTACAACCCCAAAGCGAGTCATTGTTGAAATAAATGGCAAAAATTAACATTTTTTCGAGATCAAAGCATTATAAATATTACAATCATAATTCGTAAAATTATCAGACTACCTGAGGAGATATAATTTATTTATTTATGCGGCGAATATACGTATGTTTCGCAAGCACTTAAATAAATTTGAGAATCATGGAATTATTGATGCGTAAATGTAGAAAGCAAAGATTTATTTGAACATTTTGAGAACAAAGCTTTCCACTTTCTGCTGAATTTTTGCGCCTATCTCTTTCATAAAGAATTACTTTAGTGCGAATAATGTTTCTTAAAAGCTTCTTTATCGCTCAAAGCGATAATATAATGAAAAAATGAGTCTCTCGAATTATCACTTATTATTGATGCAACAGTAGCTGATCAAATAAGAGCCATTTGCATTGCAGATTTATTTTGTTTTTCTTCACCCAAAACATTAAATAAAACTGACTTATAGAGAGTGAGAATAAAATGAAAAATAATTCTCTCAAAATCTTGATAAGTTGTTTTGAAAACGATGTCTTTTTAAAGGCAAAATCAATTCAAATTCTCATCTCTTTCGATCTCTTTTTTCAACAAGTGCTTTTGGAAAAAATGTTTCAAACGCTAAAAGAATATTTCACTGCCAAGTGAACCTTTTCCGTAGTGATATATGATTCCATTGTGTTCTTTGACTTCAAAGAGCCAAGGGATTTAATGCAATGCACGAAAATCTATATTTGCAAACTTAAACGATGTATTATTGGAGAATCGGAAAGAAAGTTGAATGTGATAAATATGCACAAAACTCGTGCTGCAAATGCACGCGATATTTTAATGAAAAACAATGCAAAATATTAGCTTATGGCTATGAACGCTGCTTTCTCATTCACAAAACGATCTTTGATCTCCATCTTATTTTAAACATCATTTTTCTTTATTAAACTGAATAAGTTTATTTAATTATTAAAAATGAATACCAACAGCAAAAGAAACGAAACTCAATTTAATAAAGCTAAATACTTTAAAAATTAAAAGGAAAAAATACCAATGTCGACATTTTCGGGTAAGAAATGTTTTCGAACTTTTCCGCAGCGTTTATCAAAAATTTACTTTTTGTTGAGAAATTAAAGTGAACGTCAAAAAGTGAACACTGAAAATAGCAGTTCGGTATTTCCACGGCTAATGTATAAATATTTGGTCGCTGAATGTGTAAACAGACCACGTTCGTTTGCACATTTTTTTTTAATCAAAACTTTATCAAGAGCTGCATACACTTCATGAATTAATAAAACCAATTATTTTAAGCAGAACTGTA
>NCKU01003315.1:0-15525 GCA_003675995.1 Dinothrombium tinctorium | reverse complement strand
AAAAAATAGAATAAAAATTAGTTTAGAGTTAAGAAATAGATGAGCTTTTCAAAAGAACTAATTGAAAAGAATATCAAATAAATGCCAGCTTCATCTTGGGAAAGTCACCAAAAATGCAAATTTAGTAAATCCAAAATTAAAAAACAAAACCACGAATACAACAAAATTATTATCTGTTTTTACTTTTTTTCTGGAAATTTAACTACATTTTTGAGATCTTCGGAGCAAACTTCAACATTCGAGAAAATTCATGAAAAAAGGTTGAACCCACGCATTCTTGACATATAATAAAAAAAGATAATTGACTATTTAGGATTCGTAAAAATTTTCAATTTCGTGAATTTCCGAATATTTGTTTTCAAAGTTAAAATTAAAAAGTTAAGTAATAAAAATTACTTGATCGAAATTTGAGCTATTGCCTCCAGGATAGATTTTTGTTTTCACATTTTATGGTTTTTCATGAAACAAAAATAAGAATAATTCGACGAATTTTTTCAAAATTGATTTTTTTACAGTTATAATTAAATTTTTTTCTAACTGGCATTAACAGCTATTTCTTATTATACTTGAGTTCTTAATAATCTTGATATTGTTGCATATTTTGCCAATAACAATAATAATTATTGTTATTGTTTATGAACAATGCTAAGATTTTATTGACTCGAAAGTAGAACTTGAGCTTTAAATTTCTAATCGCAATTCTTAAAAATCAAAATTTAGAGAAAATTAAGCTCTTTCTACTTCTTATTTTTTAAAGTTTTAAGACTTAATTATAAACTCAACAACTTTTCAATTGTAATTCACTTAAATAAAAGGATTTTATGTTATTTATTCAAGAAATTTATTTTAATAATAATTACGCTCATTTTGTTACATGGTTTGCATTAATTAAAACAAAAAATAATTTATTTCAAATTAATTAATTTTTTTTTCAAATGGATTATTTGATTTGAAAAATACGAACTCCAAATAAACCTTTGCAACGTTTACAACAAAATGAAAAATTATGATAAAAATACAAAAGGAGATGCCAAAACGAAAATGCTAAAAATAATAATTAAATATTTAATTAAATAATAATTAAAATAATTGATAACTAGGCCAAATAGAAATAAACCAACCTGCATTACAAAATAAGATGCATGTGCTCGTTCGCTTTTTCCTAAAAGCCCCACAAAGCTCTCTATTTCGTACTCATTTTCGCCCTCAGTAATAACTAATAAAAACTATTAATAATAGCAGAATTTGAATTTTGTATATTATACCAAATGTATGTAATATATTCATTTTTCTTTGGTTTTTAACCAGATGATTTTAGGTATGAATCTTTCTAATGCAGTGAATTTCTTTTTATAATTTTGTAATCAACAATTGAAAACAATTCACACTTTTTTTGAGTTGAGTGAAAACTATTTCTCTTGAAAAACAAAGATTAAATTATTTTTGATTACATGCGCGCGTTACATTAACCTCTTCCTATCTTATGTACAATTTAAGACATCACGTCGCAAAGTATACAGCTATGGTTATAAAGATGTCTGGAAAGATACATAAAAACTCTAGAGAACATATATTCTCAGAGCAAAATCCGATAAACTTGCGAATTTTGACCTAAAAGTACTCAATATTGTTGATATGGATTTAATTGTAATTCCTGCAAAAATATAACATTTTATCATGTTTTATAAATGTAACATTAGCTAACATAAAAAGATAATTTGTGAAAATGAGATGAGATTATTCGTTTAGAGACTCTTGTATGTGAGCATTCAAAGGCAATCACAAGATGAACTTAAGACGCCATTCTCAAACTGCAAACATTTCAGAGTCTGTCAAAAGTTCTCGGATAAAGAGTAAATCTGCGCTTTTAGAAACGAAACACAGCAAACGCTGTTTTGAGTGCTGTTGCGAATGTTCATCTGAAGCGTGCGAGTCAAACAGTTTTCAATCGTTTGCGATGCTTTTGTTGTTGTGTGAAATATGTTCTGTTTTTAATCTTATTTTTGACGCAAGAAGCAAAGGACGCAAAACTTAAGTATGAACTTTTGAGATTATATTCTCCACAATCTCTTTATAAACGTAAAATTTTGTTTGAGTAACCTTTTTCAACTATTTTATACTGACTTTGTCACACAATGTCTTTTAACTTATTAAAACAAATTCACTGTTACGTCCAATTGAAATTACAGCAAAACAGTAGACATTATATTTGATTATTCCAAAACCATGCCTAATTAAAAATTAATTTTTTATATTAAAGCTTTTAAACGAGATTTAGAAAAAGCAGAAGTTTATATCAAATATCAACGAAATTTCGAGTTTACGAAAAATTGCAATTGTAAAAGGAACCAAAATAATTTTGATGCGTAAAACTAAGAGTGGTCAGTACGGTAGTTAGACAGCAAATAGGAAGCTTAGTTAAAGTGTGTAGAGGAAGGAAATTAATGAAAAAATCAAAAAAAGGAAATGAACATTTTCTGTTTTCAAACGTGAGTTATTTTCTTTCTTTAAAGTTCTTTTCTCCAAATATGTGATTAAGAAAAACATTTAATATTCAAACAAAGCACACGAAGCAAAATTTGATTTTTACCTCATTTTTTATTAATTATTAAAACATTTCGACCGCTTTACTATTTCAACACTTTAATGAATTTATATGAAATGGAAATGATAACAAGATTTTACGTTTTTATTTTATCCTTAAAAATCCTTAAGTTAATTACAATTTCTTAAGTCGAAGTGTTAAAAGTCGCATAACTGTGACAATTTTTTAGTGAGCTTTTCCTTGTTTGCCGCCCTTTATGCTCACGAGTATCTCTTGATGGCTAACATATTTATAAAATTGTAATTTTAGTCAAATGAATTCACGAAAATAATCAAAAAAAAACTTATCAAATATTTATGATTTTAAGAAAAAAGTTTCAATATCTAATGACAGTTAAATTCATATTTGCCAATGCTTATTTTATACATGGAAAATTTTATCGCGAAATGTAACGAAAACATTGATTTCGAAATTCTTGTAAAGATATTTCGTCTCGGCAAACATGTAATCAATTTTGTTGGGAAACCCAAATCTTCTGAGCGAACGCACAAAGATTCGCAATGAAAGCTGAAAAAGAGGCGAAAAAATCATAATCTAATTTCTGCAAAACTAATTGAATGATCAATTTAAGTCATTTATCTTTTCGCAAAGTAATCGATTTCGAACTTGACACATAATCTACTCTAATCACAACGTTTTTATGACCTCTCATTAGTAGTTAGCAAGATGATAATCAACTTAAGACAACTCAATAGAAACTGTTTTCAATCACAGAGAAGAGATTAATTTTCAATACCTTTCAAGTTTTTATTATTTTTATTGAATTTCTAATGAAAAATGACAAATTAATACATTAGGAACGGTTAAAAGAAATTGATTCATGAATTGTGATAATAATGAACGAAAAAGTTTTACTAGTTATCGATGAGCCGTTTTTAACTCAAGCGTTAAATTAAAAAAGTCAAATATGACAAATATTGGAAGTTAAACGAAAAATTGATCTTATTATGCTGAAATCTCTTGGCTTTAATCATTTTGACGTCAGGATGTACCCTCATTCAGTAATAAAACTTTTTTGACATAAAACTATCTCCTTACTAAATGTCGCATGATTATAATTTTTCTATTTTTTGCTTTTCTCGTGAAATAGGAGAAATCTTTTTTCAAATTTGAAAGTTAATTGCATTTCGATGAATTTTATATATCATTCGACGAAGAGAAAATATCTATTTTTTCAGATTTCAAGCGAAAGCTATATTTGCAAAATTAGGAATAGAATTACTACATCAACTTAACAATGCAAAGCCTCTTAACATTTGCTATGCTATTAGTTGAAATGAAATAAAATCCTCATACAACTCAAGTTAAAACAAATACATTATGCATTACTAAAAAGCAATAAATGAGAATAAAGCTACTTTATTAAAAAATTGACCATTTTGCGATTTTTCAAGTTTTGAAAACGCAAAATTTTAAACAGTTTAATTTTCAAATAATTTTTGATTTTAATTTAAAATTTCAAAATTTATTCTAATTATTAGTACAAATTGATTAAAAATTTGAAAATAAAATCAATTATTTATTCAAAAAAAAGTTAATTTAATAACTTCAATTTTTCGAAAAAACTTTAATGATATTAACTTTCTTCTTTGTAGATTTTTGATAAACCTATTGCTAAAATTTAAATAAATATGAAACATAATTATAGTTAATTCATAAAAATTAATCGCCAAACCGACAAAAAAAAATTTTAATTGAATATATTCCCATTTATTTTCGCTCAACCTGTAATTGTTTATCAAAATCTCGATGTCATAAAATGATAGGAAAATATGAAATACGTTCAAAATATCAATTCTGTGATATTTGTAAACCATGATCAAATATGAGCTCGATGTATAAGAAAAAGTGAAAGTGAAATTAAATATAAGACCATCATTGCGTAAATATGTAAGTGTTTTATTATGATTGAATGAATAGCTAGAATAGGAGGACTAGTCGCTAAAATTTTGACTCTATTTAAATTTTAAAAATAAATTTTAAATTATGCATATTTTAGAGCTCATTCTTATTAAGCTAATTTTTTAAGAAAAAAGATTCAAAGATTATCCAGCCACGAAAAATTTTAATAGCAGTTTATATTTTTAAACTAAAATTTCAATATTTGCTAAAGATTAGAAATGCGAACGCTGTTGACGGAGCTCGCCTTTCATGAAAGTAATCGAAAGCTTTGGAGAAGCTTGTTGTGAATTGAAAGAAAAATTTTTATACCAAAACCATAATCAAATCTTTCAAAGCAACAAAATAATTCTATGTTAAAGAATGAAATTATTCTCAAATAAATTGATTAACTTTTAAAAGTGATTTTTTAAAAAGTGAGACTTACTACCAGAAAGAGAAAAAATGAATAAATTTCAAGTAGACCTTAAAAATAAATTAACTTTCAATGAAATTAGGTAAAAGAATTTTTCAAATGATATACATTGCTTGAGAGAGCATTCATATTCATTGATTTGAATTTGATTTGAATAATCAATTTTTAACACAGATTATAAATTTTGGTATGTGTGATTTTTTATGTAAAAGCTCACTTATTCATTCTGGCATGAAAATTTTTGAAAAGATTCTGGTTGAAATTCTTTTAAAGCAACTTTTGAAAAGGTACAAGTTTTGCTTGCTTAAGTGCAAGAATTTGATCCTTGCATCATTCTTTTCATTATATTTTTAACTTAAGTTTTAGCTTTACAAGTAGAGTTCAAAATAGATTTTGGTGAAATTTTACGCGCAAATCAGAAAAATCTTTACCCTTTTTACCCTATTTTTATGCCTTTAGAACATCATAGGCAAGAATTATTTTTGACCTAAAAGGAGGCATTGTAGCAAGAAGCAGCTTTGATTGAAAAATCATAAAACATTAACATGCGTGGATTTATTTTTGATAAAGATTCTTATATTAGAATAAGTCAGTCCAAGATGAAGTCCATGATCCTCAAACTGCTTTAAAGGTCGGTTAAAAATTTTGCTAAAGTAACTCTTAAATGGTTATGAAATAATATAAAATTCAATAACATTTGTGTTATTTTGTAATCAGAGAATTACTTACCTCATTTAATAGACTTTAGAATTTTTACTTTTCCAAAAACTCTATTATTTTATCATTTTAGCAATAAAAATTCAATAAACGTAACAATAAAAAATTCTTATTCCATAATTCAAAGAAAGGTACTTGAAAATTAGATCTTCAGGTTGTATGAAAAGAAAGTTGACAAAAACATATGTTAAACTAAATAAAAAAAGAACTCAACGCAAAAGCGAAAAAATTGCACCCATAGAAAGCTGAAAACTTCCTCTAAAATTTTCTAATTGACAATTTTTATGAATTTTGATTTAATTTTGCAGCAAGTCATTGTGAAATGGACATTGTATTCACCCTCGTTGACTTTTGCTGTGTTTTGAACGAGCTTTATTCTTGCTAATTTTATGAGTTTAACAAATTGTTTATTAAAATTTGTAAATTTTAAGCATTAGCATTTTAAAATATAAATATTAAACAGGAATGTTAGATGTGACCATCTTTTGTTAATAAAAACACTTACCTTCCTTTCAAGAGAGAATTAAGAATTACCCGATTTTAGGTAAGACAATGCACGTGAAACAAGTTATTCGCGTGCAAACTTTAGCATTATGTCTATGGCTAAATTTTTTTGATCGCGGTGCTAAATCTTATCTCTCTTTTTTCAGGGAAAGGTGGTCACATAGAACACTTCTGTTTAATATTTATATTTTATAATGCTTATGTTTAAAATTTTAAAGATTTTAATAAACAATTTGTTAAACTCATAAAATTAGCAAGAATAAAGCTCGTTCAAAAAGCAGCAAAAGTCAACGAGAGAGAATACAGTTTCCATTTCACAATGACTTGCTGCAAAAATGAATCAAAATTCATAAAAATTGTCAATTAGAAAATTTTAGAGGAAGTTTTCATCTTTCTATTGGTACAATTTTTTCCCTTTTGCGTTGAGTTCTTTTTTATTTAGTTTAACATATGTTTTTGTCAACTTTCTTTTCACACAGCCTGTATTTGTGCTTTTTCCATTTTTGCTTTTTAAACCACAAAGCAAACAATGTGATGTTACAATCAAATAATTTTTCTTTCTTAATGAAGATCAACTTTACTAGCCAGTGAATTCATATAAATCCAAATATATAAAAAAACGTAATTTGTTTTCAAGCAAATATTTTACAAATGGTGGCCATTTTTGTTCTCTATATATCAGCAATTTTCCCTTATTTTTTATTTTATTTTCTCAAAAATTTCCTTTGAATATCGTAAAAACTCAATTTTTTGAATAAAAGCAAAATATGAAGTTTGATAAATTAGACCGAATAAATGATTTTGATTTTAAATGTAATTTCCAACTATCTAACAATTATAAATTCTAACAACCACTAACAACTTAGATATGTGAAACAAGTTATGAATAAGTTCAAAAAAAATTATTAAAAATTTCTTTAAAGTGGTAATTTTTTAATTGAAATTTTCATTGACAAAATTAAATTTGGTCTTGAATTCAAAATTAAGTCAAAGTAATTTAAGTAGGTAATTCGTCAAAAAGAAATAAAAATCACAATTTTTAAATATTATTGAAAAAATTTAGCAAACTTTATGTGAAAATAAGTAAACAAAAAATATTTGTTTCAAATATCAAAGGAAGCACTAAAATACTACAAAATTGAATCGAAAAGTTAAAAATCAGTGTAAAACACTAAAAATAAAAAAATTTCGACCATCGAAAATTTTGACCAAGTCTTATTTCCAGTCTTTCTCTGTGTTTGAAAGCGGCCTTTTAAAAGATTAAGTTCTGCAATAACGATTTAATGGCTGATGAAAAGAAACTTAAAATAATTATAAACAAATAGATTTTCATTCTATTTACTTCATATGTAAATGGCAGAGTTGAATTTGAATGGCTTACTCAGTTTATTCTTTCTCATCATGCATTTCGTTCCTATGTAGAAACATTATATGACGTAGAAAATAAGATTGTGCTCCGAAGTTACTTGCAAAATAAAATCCAATAAAGAGAGCGAAAACACATTCGCATAAGTTTTTATTGCTTTATGCTGGAATACGGTTTAGCAAGCAAGATAATTGAGCGAATTGAGTGAAGCTTCATTCAGTGCTTTGCTGCAGTAAAAGTATATTGAGTTTAAAAATGTTTCAAAGAACGACGACATTAAAGTGATTATTGAATTGTTGTTCGACGCCATTAAAAGTTTTATTTCAGCGAGTGTTTTAATTGAAATTTATCGCTTTGAAATGCGATGAAGATAAATGAATGGGCACAATATTTGCGGCTCTTGTGTTCAATCATTTGAGTAGTCGTAAATTAATTTTTTAACGCATTTTAGAGTTTTGCTTTCGTTTAAAGAAATGCGAATGAAAAAGAGCGAAAAAATAATGTTTTTCAGTCACATTTTGTCTCGTTTTACAAAAGAAAAGCGATTTTGTGCGAAAAGAAGAGCGCGTATTTGGAATGAGCCCAAAAGAGCAGCGAATCGAAAAGCGAAAAAGGATAAACTTTTCTCGAGTCCAATGTTGGAGTGAGCAAAGAGCGCGTTATTTTCAACAAACTTTATTGTTCATTTCGCCAAAACATCGAAAACATTGAGAAAATTACTTTTTTCAATTTGAGTAACGAGCACGAGACAAACTCGCTGCGATCGCGCTTAGAGTGAAAATCAGCTCTCGAATCAACACTCGAAGAATTGAGAGGCGAGAAAGTGTGCAAAAAGGCGAGAAAAACAGCAAGCGAATACATCGTTCGCATTCATTTCGCTGCATTCGCTCGATCAGAAGTTTGGATTTCTTCTCGAAATCACGCTTTGAATCTTTCAAATTTTTCGAGCAAAGTTTTCAAACAAGCATTTAAAATTTGGGGAACACTTGGATCAGCTAATGTCCTCAAAAAGTGGGGCATTGTCCCCGAAAAATTGTTTCCATCCGTGAAGCGAAGTCGTTTAGATTTGAATGAAAACGAAGGACAAAATGTGCACGCTGAATTTGAAGTGGAGCTCAAAGAGACGAAAAAACCGAGTGAGGACAGACATCATCGCTCCCATCCGGAAGCACAGAAAAAATGTCAATTCTCACCACCGCATAACCCTAAAATCGATGCTCTTATCCGAGCCGACAAAGCTCGTCGGTCGTCGTCACCACCAACATTTTTGAAACCTAGTCTCGCCATAGTCGATCACTACAGCCTTCAAAGTTCTCCAAACAAGTTGCCTTTGAGAGCAAAGTCAAAACTAAATTCATCGCATCTTGTTAGAAGAAACATTACTTATAGTTACTCAGCAAGTGCCAGTCTTTCGAGCTATCTTTATGATATAACGCCATCGATTGCTCGCAAAAAATCCTCTTCGACATTTGTATCTTCCTCAAAGTCCTACAGGTTTGTCCGAGTTGATGATTGCTGCGATATTCGCCTGCTGTTTCCGAGTGTTTGCATTCATCCATGTTGCTAAATGGTTTGATAAAATTGCTTTTATTGACCGCTTTGAGTTTGCCTTTTCCTGACATGTTCATTTGCTTCAGATATTTTCCTAAAGAAGCATCGTTTCTTGTCTATTCATATTGCAGCGAAAATAAAATCAATTGTTTCGGTGGCTTTCGATATATTTGCTCGTAAAGATTAGATAGAAGCGAATCCTGTGAAAGTCCTTACTCTCCATTTAACATAGGCTTTCAATTTTTTTTCTCTCATTTATTATCTATACAAGCTTTCAATTCAATTTTATCTTTTCAAATTTAGATCGTTGCCAAAACAAGCAGTAGAAGAAGCGACCAAAAGCGCTGATTTGCCAGCAGAAGTAGTGGATTCAAGTTTCTTAGCCATTGAACACGATCACCATTTGTGTGAAAGAGTTGTTATAAACATTAGTGGATTAGTATTTGAAACACAACTTCGCACTCTGAGTATGTTTCCAAATTCTTTACTAGGAGATCCGAATAAAAGAATGAGGCAAGTGATAACATTAAGCTGTAATCTTCAAAAGCTCATTTTCATTTGAAATTTAAGGTACTTTGATCCGTATCGAAACGAATACTTTTTCGATCGCAATCGGTTGTGTTTCGAAGCGATTTTATATTTTTATCAAAGTGGGGGTCGACTGCGGCGACCATTAAATGTACCGTTGGACTGTTTTGTGGAAGAAATTAAATTTTTCGAATTGGGCGACGAGGCTTTCGCTAGATTCAAAGAAGAGGAAGGCTTCGTCAGCGAAGAGGAAAAACTTTTGCCCGTCAACCAGTTTCAAAAGAAAGTGTGGTTATTGTTCGAGTATCCCGAAAGTTCGCAGTCTGCAAGACTGGTGGCCATTATATCCGTCGCAGTCATCCTCGTTTCGATCGTCATATTTTGCATGGAAACATTGCCTATATTTAAGCATTATAAAATTTATACGATAAACAATAAAACGCGAGTGATCGAAGACGAAACTCCCTCCGTAACTGAGCCATTCTTCATAATCGAGACAATTTGCATAGTTTGGTTCACATTCGAATTACTCGTCCGTCTCATATTTTGTCCGTCTAAACTCGAGTTTATGAAAGTAGGCGCTTCTCTATTTGCTACTTTCGCGCTTTTCCGCTTTTCTCTCTCTTTTGCTTTCTCATTCATTTTGCACAAAGCCCAGTTTTGTTATTTTTATTAATCGCATTCTCTAAAAGCGAATTTGCTTTTTGCAAATAGGACATAATGAACACAATCGACTTCGTCTCGATAGTGCCCTACTTCATAACTCTTGCGACGATGTTTGTCGACGAGCAGCGAAGAGAAGAGCAGCGAATGAAGACATTCAGCGTGAACGAAAAACAAAATCAAGCCATGTCGTTGGCGATACTCCGAGTGATACGATTGGTGCGTGTCTTCCGAATCTTTAAATTATCGCGTCATTCTAAGGGTCTTCAAATACTCGGCATGACGTTAAGAGCCTCGATGAGAGAGTTGGGGTTGCTCATGTTTTTCCTTTTCATCGGAGTCATTCTCTTCTCTTCCGCTGTTTACTATGCAGAGGCTGGTTCTGAGCGGTCTAACTTCAAGTCCATTCCAGACGCGTTTTGGTGGGCAGTTGTCACGATGACCACTGTCGGCTACGGCGATATGCGGCCGGTGGGCGCTTGGGGCAAATTAGTTGGCTCTTTATGTGCCATTGCTGGTGTTTTGACGCTAGCTTTACCTGTGCCTGTAATTGTATCCAATTTCAACTACTTTTACCACCGAGAAATGGATAACGAAGATCTCGAATCGATCAATTCAAAACATGTTTCGAGTTGTCCATTCTTGCCCGCCGCCGTCGGGTTCCACAAACAGCAGCAATTCCCTTATAGCAGCACATCGCTCAACAAATATGAACAAGAATTTGTCACCAAAAAGCTGAAAACGCGCATTTCGGAAGAGAACGATGAGGAAAATCTTGATGACTATAAAGACTTCGGGCACGAAGGCAGCAATCACTCGAATAGCGGATCAAGTGAAGAATCGGACGAAGAAAACGATGACGCCGGTTTGTTGGACACTTTCGACATTCAAAAAATGAACAAATCAAATAAACGTAATTCGCGGCAAGAACACGATGTGAAAAAAGTAAAATGTAATCTAAACTCAACTTACGTTTCACGCTATGTTTGACAAATGTGATCAAATCGAATTTTACACCGCTCAACGCTCAACTCGAACCCATGTCATCCGCAATAAGAAAACGCTTTTCACTTAAATCAAACTAAATTAATGCTCGCAAAAATGTTACTCTGCTCCATTTTGATTTTGCTAATTGTTTTTAACTAAACAATTTCACTTTGCGCGATGTGTTTCAAAAAGGCTAAATAAACAATTTAATATTTGGGTGGCTAAAAATTTTCAATCATTCTTTAAAAAATGCTCTAATTAAAAGATGCTAAATTTCAGATCATTTCAGTTTTTCGGATCTAAAAAAGGCTCATCGCAGAATTCTGAACATTTCGAATGATTTGCTAACGTTCGCCTTTAAATCAGATAATCGCAAATTTTTAACAGCAAATGATTATAAAATTAAATACATTTATTCAGAAAGGATTTGTCCAATAATATAAATACACATTGTTAGATTAACGTTTCTTAATAAATCTACTCAATTCTTTATAAATGCTTATAAAAAAATTTCCTTCGAAATATTTAAAAATTGCAACTTTTTGAGAGCTCAAAAATAAAAATTTTATCAAAAAATCATTAAATGTATCACAAGTAGAATTATGCTAATTTATTGGCCACACACCAGAAAAAGTTGCATTTTTCAGTTTAACGACAGATGTTCACATAACTTATGCGATAAAAACTAGAGAGCTTATTGAAAGTCGTGACAAAATTGTCGAATCAAAAGAAGAACACATTTAATATACTTGATGCTCCTCCTTTTCTCTTTTTTCCGAGAAACTTCACCGAAGCCACTGAAATGTGATCGGCAACAAACTTTAAGAAATGAGAACAAACTTTAGAAAGAGACAATTTTGCTTCTTCGCTTTTCGAAACATTGTAGCGTTTCAAAATGAAAATATCCCAAAATCATAGACGTTTAAAGTTTTAACTGATTATAATTGTACGATGGGGGAAGAGAAAAGTTTCCTACACCTAAAAGAATACTTCACCGCATCTCGCAAAACGTCACACTGGACATCATTTTGATTTATCTGCACAAAAACGTGGTTTCAAAGCTGTTTTATTTAATTATTTTTTGCGCTACTATCACAGTGCTCGGATGCAACGAAAATTAAATTCATTAAGATAAAGGCAAAAAAATATTTCAGTTGTTGATGTTTTGGGTAATATCGGTTTTTAAATTGTGAAAACAGTGTGAAAATGGTTCAAAAAGCTGCAAACAGAGCAAACAATCAAATGCATAAATGTGAGTAGTCGAAAAAAATGTGCTTCAAACTTACAAAGTGTTCTAACATATTCTAAATATTTTAACAGAGATCCCACCTTTGTTTTCTAATTAAACGTATTGTATTTTTGATTGAAAACATTATTTTTAAAATCAATTAAAATAACGCAAGTCTTGTGTGGCGTTTGTATATACACTAAAGTGTGCTGTGCGCTGTAAAAAACTTTTTTGTCCCCGCTAGTAGTCGATAGTCAAAGTGTCTATTATATTTTTGTATTAAATTTTAGTTTTTATAAAAAATATATTGGTTATTGAATTTTTTAACTTTTTGTATATTTTCTTTGCTAAAAATTACTTCAAAAAATGTTTCGTAATTTCAAAATATCTTGTACAGAAGTTTCGAATAAGTCACAATTATAATATGAAAATAATTATTCCGATAAGAGGTTAAAAAGTTTTAATTTTTTTAATTTTTAAATTTAGTAAAAATGTAAACATTTGCAATTATACAAACCCTTTACTGATTAATAAAGTTTAAATAAATCATATGAATAACTTAAATATGTTGCACCAATTTCGTCAGAAATTCGACTTTAAGTTTTCGAATTTTAATTTGACTCTTTTTTAATTTTGATATTTTTATTTTGATTCACGCTTATAGCCTTACCCTTATGTAACTATTAAGTAAAAAGTTAGATAGCAATATTTAAGTACATACAGAGTGTATTTTACAAAACTGCAAAAGTTTGAATATTAATATCTCGGTAATTAACACGAAAAAAATTTTAAAAGCGACTTAGAACAATAGTGCTTATCCTCAAGAATGCATAGATACCAAGCATTCTTGAAAATCTTCACATATTGGGGGAATAGAACCGTGATATTCAAAATGGTGCTGAAAATTGAAGAAAGAATTTTTTGTGTGAAACTTTATCATAAATTTGAATCAATATTCATTGTTCGGAAAGAGTTTAAAAACGCATTTCCGGGTACCAAAACTCCCACTTATAATGCTATAAAAAGTTTGGCTGAAAAATTCGAAAATACGGGATCGATATCTAATATCGCACATATGCGGAAGAATGCGGTTTTGACTCCCGAAAAGCTTTCGGACATCAAAGCAAGCTTTTCAAGAAGCCAGAAGAAATTAAGAAGACGTGCTCAGCAGTTCGGGGTCTCACACACCACTGTGCAAAAAATCGCGAAGATTCTCGCACTGAAGTCATATCGGGTTACCACGGTACAGCAACTTTAGCCGCCGGATTATGCCTGGAGCCAGAAGTTTTGTAAGTGGTACCTCAGCTTCATCAAAGCGGACACTTCGACGGAATTTTTCACGTACGAAGCGTGGTTTCACATTTCCGGGTATGTTAAAACGCAAAACACCCGCACTTGGGCTAGCGAAAAACCAGAGGGGGATGGTGACGTAATAGAGTTCCATTACATCCTCAAAAGATTGGAGTGTGGTGTGCGATATCATCGAAACGCATTATTGGTCCTATTCACTTCACAGACACGATAACTGCATAGCGGTATTTGCAAATATTGGGCGTTTTTGATGAAAAATTAAATCGCAAAAAGCATCATTTTTCAACAGGATGGGGCTCCTGCACATAAAGCAAAATGTGTAAAAAATTATTTAATCAAAAAATATGGAACAAAGGTAATCGGAATGGGCCATAACATCGAGTGGCCACCTCGCTCTCCGGATTTAACGCCCCCTGACTTTTTTCTTTGGGGGTTTTTGAAAGATAGTTTTTACAAACAACTCCAAGACTATTGATGACCTCAAAGGAGTGATTTCTATGGAAATTTCAAAAATATGGACAGAAACATTAGAAAAAGTTGCCAAAAGAAAGAAAAACGGGTAATTGCATGTCTCTATGCTGGAGAGGCACATTTTCAACATCTTTTGTAAGGTCACTTACAAACATACAGTGCGCGATAAAAGTTTTGAGCCGCACGAAAAAATGAATATAAAACTAATTTTGCATTTAATAAAATTAAACTCAATGCCTAAGTTGTTCAACATTACCTATTCAATAAGTAAAACAAAATCAAGTTTCAAATCGCGCGCCAAAAAAGTTCTAATAAAAATAAAAAGCGCGAACGAAATAAGTGGACAAAAGTTTGGATCCATTTTCAAAACTTTTATTAAAAATTCTCTATATTTAGTTGCTCCACCATTTTGTCGTATTACATCGATAAGACGTCTCAGCATAGAGGATACAAGACGTCGTTATAGCTCAGAGTCGAAATTTACCCAGGCAAACTGGATTTCGGAGTCAAGTTCGCTAATGTTTTCAACTTGGCGCGAATTTTTGTAAACTTCGCGCGCTAGACATCCCCAAAGGTTCTCAATGGGATTTAGATCAGGGCAACGAGCAGGCCAATCGATCACTGACATCCCGTTTGCCCTGAACCAATCCTTTGTTGATCGAGTTGTGTGCGCTGGGGCATTATCCTGTTGGAATAACCAAATCGGGCCACAAATGCATGGTGCCTCTTGGACTAAATGTCCTCTTAAGATGTCTTGTAACCAGTGGCATTAACATTACCACGGACAATAGCCAGGCCACAGAGAACAGAGGCACCAAATGCTCCCGAAACTATCAAGGAGCCTCAGCCAAATATTCTCTTAGAGAAAAGTTCTTTTTCCTGACGGATATCGTGCCAAAATAGGCAAATCCGTCTGGATCGTCAAGATTGAACTTTTTCTCGTCAGAGAAGATAACGGTTGACCAGTCGGTCGAGTCCGTAAGATGTTTAGAGGCAAACGATAGCCGAGCTTCCCGATGAACGGCGGTGAGCGGTGGCTTATTCCGTTTCGTCCATTGTGTGTTCGGATCGTTTGTCAAAACACGGTTCACAGTCCGGCGGCTGCAATTCAACGGCAAGGCACCCAAAATTTGCCTTGGCTGAATCTTTTTTCTTGTAGCCAAGTGAATGATGTGCCTTTGTTCTCGCTACGTTGTTGCTTTGGGCCGTCTGGCTCATGGTTTCCGTCCATGATTTTCAGGATCTCGAAGGTACTTGTTAACTCAAGACTTCGAACGATC
>NCKU01003314.1:0-15525 GCA_003675995.1 Dinothrombium tinctorium | reverse complement strand
AAAAAATAGAATAAAAATTAGTTTAGAGTTAAGAAATAGATGAGCTTTTCAAAAGAACTAATTGAAAAGAATATCAAATAAATGCCAGCTTCATCTTGGGAAAGTCACCAAAAATGCAAATTTAGTAAATCCAAAATTAAAAAACAAAACCACGAATACAACAAAATTATTATCTGTTTTTACTTTTTTTCTGGAAATTTAACTACATTTTTGAGATCTTCGGAGCAAACTTCAACATTCGAGAAAATTCATGAAAAAAGGTTGAACCCACGCATTCTTGACATATAATAAAAAAAGATAATTGACTATTTAGGATTCGTAAAAATTTTCAATTTCGTGAATTTCCGAATATTTGTTTTCAAAGTTAAAATTAAAAAGTTAAGTAATAAAAATTACTTGATCGAAATTTGAGCTATTGCCTCCAGGATAGATTTTTGTTTTCACATTTTATGGTTTTTCATGAAACAAAAATAAGAATAATTCGACGAATTTTTTCAAAATTGATTTTTTTACAGTTATAATTAAATTTTTTTCTAACTGGCATTAACAGCTATTTCTTATTATACTTGAGTTCTTAATAATCTTGATATTGTTGCATATTTTGCCAATAACAATAATAATTATTGTTATTGTTTATGAACAATGCTAAGATTTTATTGACTCGAAAGTAGAACTTGAGCTTTAAATTTCTAATCGCAATTCTTAAAAATCAAAATTTAGAGAAAATTAAGCTCTTTCTACTTCTTATTTTTTAAAGTTTTAAGACTTAATTATAAACTCAACAACTTTTCAATTGTAATTCACTTAAATAAAAGGATTTTATGTTATTTATTCAAGAAATTTATTTTAATAATAATTACGCTCATTTTGTTACATGGTTTGCATTAATTAAAACAAAAAATAATTTATTTCAAATTAATTAATTTTTTTTTCAAATGGATTATTTGATTTGAAAAATACGAACTCCAAATAAACCTTTGCAACGTTTACAACAAAATGAAAAATTATGATAAAAATACAAAAGGAGATGCCAAAACGAAAATGCTAAAAATAATAATTAAATATTTAATTAAATAATAATTAAAATAATTGATAACTAGGCCAAATAGAAATAAACCAACCTGCATTACAAAATAAGATGCATGTGCTCGTTCGCTTTTTCCTAAAAGCCCCACAAAGCTCTCTATTTCGTACTCATTTTCGCCCTCAGTAATAACTAATAAAAACTATTAATAATAGCAGAATTTGAATTTTGTATATTATACCAAATGTATGTAATATATTCATTTTTCTTTGGTTTTTAACCAGATGATTTTAGGTATGAATCTTTCTAATGCAGTGAATTTCTTTTTATAATTTTGTAATCAACAATTGAAAACAATTCACACTTTTTTTGAGTTGAGTGAAAACTATTTCTCTTGAAAAACAAAGATTAAATTATTTTTGATTACATGCGCGCGTTACATTAACCTCTTCCTATCTTATGTACAATTTAAGACATCACGTCGCAAAGTATACAGCTATGGTTATAAAGATGTCTGGAAAGATACATAAAAACTCTAGAGAACATATATTCTCAGAGCAAAATCCGATAAACTTGCGAATTTTGACCTAAAAGTACTCAATATTGTTGATATGGATTTAATTGTAATTCCTGCAAAAATATAACATTTTATCATGTTTTATAAATGTAACATTAGCTAACATAAAAAGATAATTTGTGAAAATGAGATGAGATTATTCGTTTAGAGACTCTTGTATGTGAGCATTCAAAGGCAATCACAAGATGAACTTAAGACGCCATTCTCAAACTGCAAACATTTCAGAGTCTGTCAAAAGTTCTCGGATAAAGAGTAAATCTGCGCTTTTAGAAACGAAACACAGCAAACGCTGTTTTGAGTGCTGTTGCGAATGTTCATCTGAAGCGTGCGAGTCAAACAGTTTTCAATCGTTTGCGATGCTTTTGTTGTTGTGTGAAATATGTTCTGTTTTTAATCTTATTTTTGACGCAAGAAGCAAAGGACGCAAAACTTAAGTATGAACTTTTGAGATTATATTCTCCACAATCTCTTTATAAACGTAAAATTTTGTTTGAGTAACCTTTTTCAACTATTTTATACTGACTTTGTCACACAATGTCTTTTAACTTATTAAAACAAATTCACTGTTACGTCCAATTGAAATTACAGCAAAACAGTAGACATTATATTTGATTATTCCAAAACCATGCCTAATTAAAAATTAATTTTTTATATTAAAGCTTTTAAACGAGATTTAGAAAAAGCAGAAGTTTATATCAAATATCAACGAAATTTCGAGTTTACGAAAAATTGCAATTGTAAAAGGAACCAAAATAATTTTGATGCGTAAAACTAAGAGTGGTCAGTACGGTAGTTAGACAGCAAATAGGAAGCTTAGTTAAAGTGTGTAGAGGAAGGAAATTAATGAAAAAATCAAAAAAAGGAAATGAACATTTTCTGTTTTCAAACGTGAGTTATTTTCTTTCTTTAAAGTTCTTTTCTCCAAATATGTGATTAAGAAAAACATTTAATATTCAAACAAAGCACACGAAGCAAAATTTGATTTTTACCTCATTTTTTATTAATTATTAAAACATTTCGACCGCTTTACTATTTCAACACTTTAATGAATTTATATGAAATGGAAATGATAACAAGATTTTACGTTTTTATTTTATCCTTAAAAATCCTTAAGTTAATTACAATTTCTTAAGTCGAAGTGTTAAAAGTCGCATAACTGTGACAATTTTTTAGTGAGCTTTTCCTTGTTTGCCGCCCTTTATGCTCACGAGTATCTCTTGATGGCTAACATATTTATAAAATTGTAATTTTAGTCAAATGAATTCACGAAAATAATCAAAAAAAAACTTATCAAATATTTATGATTTTAAGAAAAAAGTTTCAATATCTAATGACAGTTAAATTCATATTTGCCAATGCTTATTTTATACATGGAAAATTTTATCGCGAAATGTAACGAAAACATTGATTTCGAAATTCTTGTAAAGATATTTCGTCTCGGCAAACATGTAATCAATTTTGTTGGGAAACCCAAATCTTCTGAGCGAACGCACAAAGATTCGCAATGAAAGCTGAAAAAGAGGCGAAAAAATCATAATCTAATTTCTGCAAAACTAATTGAATGATCAATTTAAGTCATTTATCTTTTCGCAAAGTAATCGATTTCGAACTTGACACATAATCTACTCTAATCACAACGTTTTTATGACCTCTCATTAGTAGTTAGCAAGATGATAATCAACTTAAGACAACTCAATAGAAACTGTTTTCAATCACAGAGAAGAGATTAATTTTCAATACCTTTCAAGTTTTTATTATTTTTATTGAATTTCTAATGAAAAATGACAAATTAATACATTAGGAACGGTTAAAAGAAATTGATTCATGAATTGTGATAATAATGAACGAAAAAGTTTTACTAGTTATCGATGAGCCGTTTTTAACTCAAGCGTTAAATTAAAAAAGTCAAATATGACAAATATTGGAAGTTAAACGAAAAATTGATCTTATTATGCTGAAATCTCTTGGCTTTAATCATTTTGACGTCAGGATGTACCCTCATTCAGTAATAAAACTTTTTTGACATAAAACTATCTCCTTACTAAATGTCGCATGATTATAATTTTTCTATTTTTTGCTTTTCTCGTGAAATAGGAGAAATCTTTTTTCAAATTTGAAAGTTAATTGCATTTCGATGAATTTTATATATCATTCGACGAAGAGAAAATATCTATTTTTTCAGATTTCAAGCGAAAGCTATATTTGCAAAATTAGGAATAGAATTACTACATCAACTTAACAATGCAAAGCCTCTTAACATTTGCTATGCTATTAGTTGAAATGAAATAAAATCCTCATACAACTCAAGTTAAAACAAATACATTATGCATTACTAAAAAGCAATAAATGAGAATAAAGCTACTTTATTAAAAAATTGACCATTTTGCGATTTTTCAAGTTTTGAAAACGCAAAATTTTAAACAGTTTAATTTTCAAATAATTTTTGATTTTAATTTAAAATTTCAAAATTTATTCTAATTATTAGTACAAATTGATTAAAAATTTGAAAATAAAATCAATTATTTATTCAAAAAAAAGTTAATTTAATAACTTCAATTTTTCGAAAAAACTTTAATGATATTAACTTTCTTCTTTGTAGATTTTTGATAAACCTATTGCTAAAATTTAAATAAATATGAAACATAATTATAGTTAATTCATAAAAATTAATCGCCAAACCGACAAAAAAAAATTTTAATTGAATATATTCCCATTTATTTTCGCTCAACCTGTAATTGTTTATCAAAATCTCGATGTCATAAAATGATAGGAAAATATGAAATACGTTCAAAATATCAATTCTGTGATATTTGTAAACCATGATCAAATATGAGCTCGATGTATAAGAAAAAGTGAAAGTGAAATTAAATATAAGACCATCATTGCGTAAATATGTAAGTGTTTTATTATGATTGAATGAATAGCTAGAATAGGAGGACTAGTCGCTAAAATTTTGACTCTATTTAAATTTTAAAAATAAATTTTAAATTATGCATATTTTAGAGCTCATTCTTATTAAGCTAATTTTTTAAGAAAAAAGATTCAAAGATTATCCAGCCACGAAAAATTTTAATAGCAGTTTATATTTTTAAACTAAAATTTCAATATTTGCTAAAGATTAGAAATGCGAACGCTGTTGACGGAGCTCGCCTTTCATGAAAGTAATCGAAAGCTTTGGAGAAGCTTGTTGTGAATTGAAAGAAAAATTTTTATACCAAAACCATAATCAAATCTTTCAAAGCAACAAAATAATTCTATGTTAAAGAATGAAATTATTCTCAAATAAATTGATTAACTTTTAAAAGTGATTTTTTAAAAAGTGAGACTTACTACCAGAAAGAGAAAAAATGAATAAATTTCAAGTAGACCTTAAAAATAAATTAACTTTCAATGAAATTAGGTAAAAGAATTTTTCAAATGATATACATTGCTTGAGAGAGCATTCATATTCATTGATTTGAATTTGATTTGAATAATCAATTTTTAACACAGATTATAAATTTTGGTATGTGTGATTTTTTATGTAAAAGCTCACTTATTCATTCTGGCATGAAAATTTTTGAAAAGATTCTGGTTGAAATTCTTTTAAAGCAACTTTTGAAAAGGTACAAGTTTTGCTTGCTTAAGTGCAAGAATTTGATCCTTGCATCATTCTTTTCATTATATTTTTAACTTAAGTTTTAGCTTTACAAGTAGAGTTCAAAATAGATTTTGGTGAAATTTTACGCGCAAATCAGAAAAATCTTTACCCTTTTTACCCTATTTTTATGCCTTTAGAACATCATAGGCAAGAATTATTTTTGACCTAAAAGGAGGCATTGTAGCAAGAAGCAGCTTTGATTGAAAAATCATAAAACATTAACATGCGTGGATTTATTTTTGATAAAGATTCTTATATTAGAATAAGTCAGTCCAAGATGAAGTCCATGATCCTCAAACTGCTTTAAAGGTCGGTTAAAAATTTTGCTAAAGTAACTCTTAAATGGTTATGAAATAATATAAAATTCAATAACATTTGTGTTATTTTGTAATCAGAGAATTACTTACCTCATTTAATAGACTTTAGAATTTTTACTTTTCCAAAAACTCTATTATTTTATCATTTTAGCAATAAAAATTCAATAAACGTAACAATAAAAAATTCTTATTCCATAATTCAAAGAAAGGTACTTGAAAATTAGATCTTCAGGTTGTATGAAAAGAAAGTTGACAAAAACATATGTTAAACTAAATAAAAAAAGAACTCAACGCAAAAGCGAAAAAATTGCACCCATAGAAAGCTGAAAACTTCCTCTAAAATTTTCTAATTGACAATTTTTATGAATTTTGATTTAATTTTGCAGCAAGTCATTGTGAAATGGACATTGTATTCACCCTCGTTGACTTTTGCTGTGTTTTGAACGAGCTTTATTCTTGCTAATTTTATGAGTTTAACAAATTGTTTATTAAAATTTGTAAATTTTAAGCATTAGCATTTTAAAATATAAATATTAAACAGGAATGTTAGATGTGACCATCTTTTGTTAATAAAAACACTTACCTTCCTTTCAAGAGAGAATTAAGAATTACCCGATTTTAGGTAAGACAATGCACGTGAAACAAGTTATTCGCGTGCAAACTTTAGCATTATGTCTATGGCTAAATTTTTTTGATCGCGGTGCTAAATCTTATCTCTCTTTTTTCAGGGAAAGGTGGTCACATAGAACACTTCTGTTTAATATTTATATTTTATAATGCTTATGTTTAAAATTTTAAAGATTTTAATAAACAATTTGTTAAACTCATAAAATTAGCAAGAATAAAGCTCGTTCAAAAAGCAGCAAAAGTCAACGAGAGAGAATACAGTTTCCATTTCACAATGACTTGCTGCAAAAATGAATCAAAATTCATAAAAATTGTCAATTAGAAAATTTTAGAGGAAGTTTTCATCTTTCTATTGGTACAATTTTTTCCCTTTTGCGTTGAGTTCTTTTTTATTTAGTTTAACATATGTTTTTGTCAACTTTCTTTTCACACAGCCTGTATTTGTGCTTTTTCCATTTTTGCTTTTTAAACCACAAAGCAAACAATGTGATGTTACAATCAAATAATTTTTCTTTCTTAATGAAGATCAACTTTACTAGCCAGTGAATTCATATAAATCCAAATATATAAAAAAACGTAATTTGTTTTCAAGCAAATATTTTACAAATGGTGGCCATTTTTGTTCTCTATATATCAGCAATTTTCCCTTATTTTTTATTTTATTTTCTCAAAAATTTCCTTTGAATATCGTAAAAACTCAATTTTTTGAATAAAAGCAAAATATGAAGTTTGATAAATTAGACCGAATAAATGATTTTGATTTTAAATGTAATTTCCAACTATCTAACAATTATAAATTCTAACAACCACTAACAACTTAGATATGTGAAACAAGTTATGAATAAGTTCAAAAAAAATTATTAAAAATTTCTTTAAAGTGGTAATTTTTTAATTGAAATTTTCATTGACAAAATTAAATTTGGTCTTGAATTCAAAATTAAGTCAAAGTAATTTAAGTAGGTAATTCGTCAAAAAGAAATAAAAATCACAATTTTTAAATATTATTGAAAAAATTTAGCAAACTTTATGTGAAAATAAGTAAACAAAAAATATTTGTTTCAAATATCAAAGGAAGCACTAAAATACTACAAAATTGAATCGAAAAGTTAAAAATCAGTGTAAAACACTAAAAATAAAAAAATTTCGACCATCGAAAATTTTGACCAAGTCTTATTTCCAGTCTTTCTCTGTGTTTGAAAGCGGCCTTTTAAAAGATTAAGTTCTGCAATAACGATTTAATGGCTGATGAAAAGAAACTTAAAATAATTATAAACAAATAGATTTTCATTCTATTTACTTCATATGTAAATGGCAGAGTTGAATTTGAATGGCTTACTCAGTTTATTCTTTCTCATCATGCATTTCGTTCCTATGTAGAAACATTATATGACGTAGAAAATAAGATTGTGCTCCGAAGTTACTTGCAAAATAAAATCCAATAAAGAGAGCGAAAACACATTCGCATAAGTTTTTATTGCTTTATGCTGGAATACGGTTTAGCAAGCAAGATAATTGAGCGAATTGAGTGAAGCTTCATTCAGTGCTTTGCTGCAGTAAAAGTATATTGAGTTTAAAAATGTTTCAAAGAACGACGACATTAAAGTGATTATTGAATTGTTGTTCGACGCCATTAAAAGTTTTATTTCAGCGAGTGTTTTAATTGAAATTTATCGCTTTGAAATGCGATGAAGATAAATGAATGGGCACAATATTTGCGGCTCTTGTGTTCAATCATTTGAGTAGTCGTAAATTAATTTTTTAACGCATTTTAGAGTTTTGCTTTCGTTTAAAGAAATGCGAATGAAAAAGAGCGAAAAAATAATGTTTTTCAGTCACATTTTGTCTCGTTTTACAAAAGAAAAGCGATTTTGTGCGAAAAGAAGAGCGCGTATTTGGAATGAGCCCAAAAGAGCAGCGAATCGAAAAGCGAAAAAGGATAAACTTTTCTCGAGTCCAATGTTGGAGTGAGCAAAGAGCGCGTTATTTTCAACAAACTTTATTGTTCATTTCGCCAAAACATCGAAAACATTGAGAAAATTACTTTTTTCAATTTGAGTAACGAGCACGAGACAAACTCGCTGCGATCGCGCTTAGAGTGAAAATCAGCTCTCGAATCAACACTCGAAGAATTGAGAGGCGAGAAAGTGTGCAAAAAGGCGAGAAAAACAGCAAGCGAATACATCGTTCGCATTCATTTCGCTGCATTCGCTCGATCAGAAGTTTGGATTTCTTCTCGAAATCACGCTTTGAATCTTTCAAATTTTTCGAGCAAAGTTTTCAAACAAGCATTTAAAATTTGGGGAACACTTGGATCAGCTAATGTCCTCAAAAAGTGGGGCATTGTCCCCGAAAAATTGTTTCCATCCGTGAAGCGAAGTCGTTTAGATTTGAATGAAAACGAAGGACAAAATGTGCACGCTGAATTTGAAGTGGAGCTCAAAGAGACGAAAAAACCGAGTGAGGACAGACATCATCGCTCCCATCCGGAAGCACAGAAAAAATGTCAATTCTCACCACCGCATAACCCTAAAATCGATGCTCTTATCCGAGCCGACAAAGCTCGTCGGTCGTCGTCACCACCAACATTTTTGAAACCTAGTCTCGCCATAGTCGATCACTACAGCCTTCAAAGTTCTCCAAACAAGTTGCCTTTGAGAGCAAAGTCAAAACTAAATTCATCGCATCTTGTTAGAAGAAACATTACTTATAGTTACTCAGCAAGTGCCAGTCTTTCGAGCTATCTTTATGATATAACGCCATCGATTGCTCGCAAAAAATCCTCTTCGACATTTGTATCTTCCTCAAAGTCCTACAGGTTTGTCCGAGTTGATGATTGCTGCGATATTCGCCTGCTGTTTCCGAGTGTTTGCATTCATCCATGTTGCTAAATGGTTTGATAAAATTGCTTTTATTGACCGCTTTGAGTTTGCCTTTTCCTGACATGTTCATTTGCTTCAGATATTTTCCTAAAGAAGCATCGTTTCTTGTCTATTCATATTGCAGCGAAAATAAAATCAATTGTTTCGGTGGCTTTCGATATATTTGCTCGTAAAGATTAGATAGAAGCGAATCCTGTGAAAGTCCTTACTCTCCATTTAACATAGGCTTTCAATTTTTTTTCTCTCATTTATTATCTATACAAGCTTTCAATTCAATTTTATCTTTTCAAATTTAGATCGTTGCCAAAACAAGCAGTAGAAGAAGCGACCAAAAGCGCTGATTTGCCAGCAGAAGTAGTGGATTCAAGTTTCTTAGCCATTGAACACGATCACCATTTGTGTGAAAGAGTTGTTATAAACATTAGTGGATTAGTATTTGAAACACAACTTCGCACTCTGAGTATGTTTCCAAATTCTTTACTAGGAGATCCGAATAAAAGAATGAGGCAAGTGATAACATTAAGCTGTAATCTTCAAAAGCTCATTTTCATTTGAAATTTAAGGTACTTTGATCCGTATCGAAACGAATACTTTTTCGATCGCAATCGGTTGTGTTTCGAAGCGATTTTATATTTTTATCAAAGTGGGGGTCGACTGCGGCGACCATTAAATGTACCGTTGGACTGTTTTGTGGAAGAAATTAAATTTTTCGAATTGGGCGACGAGGCTTTCGCTAGATTCAAAGAAGAGGAAGGCTTCGTCAGCGAAGAGGAAAAACTTTTGCCCGTCAACCAGTTTCAAAAGAAAGTGTGGTTATTGTTCGAGTATCCCGAAAGTTCGCAGTCTGCAAGACTGGTGGCCATTATATCCGTCGCAGTCATCCTCGTTTCGATCGTCATATTTTGCATGGAAACATTGCCTATATTTAAGCATTATAAAATTTATACGATAAACAATAAAACGCGAGTGATCGAAGACGAAACTCCCTCCGTAACTGAGCCATTCTTCATAATCGAGACAATTTGCATAGTTTGGTTCACATTCGAATTACTCGTCCGTCTCATATTTTGTCCGTCTAAACTCGAGTTTATGAAAGTAGGCGCTTCTCTATTTGCTACTTTCGCGCTTTTCCGCTTTTCTCTCTCTTTTGCTTTCTCATTCATTTTGCACAAAGCCCAGTTTTGTTATTTTTATTAATCGCATTCTCTAAAAGCGAATTTGCTTTTTGCAAATAGGACATAATGAACACAATCGACTTCGTCTCGATAGTGCCCTACTTCATAACTCTTGCGACGATGTTTGTCGACGAGCAGCGAAGAGAAGAGCAGCGAATGAAGACATTCAGCGTGAACGAAAAACAAAATCAAGCCATGTCGTTGGCGATACTCCGAGTGATACGATTGGTGCGTGTCTTCCGAATCTTTAAATTATCGCGTCATTCTAAGGGTCTTCAAATACTCGGCATGACGTTAAGAGCCTCGATGAGAGAGTTGGGGTTGCTCATGTTTTTCCTTTTCATCGGAGTCATTCTCTTCTCTTCCGCTGTTTACTATGCAGAGGCTGGTTCTGAGCGGTCTAACTTCAAGTCCATTCCAGACGCGTTTTGGTGGGCAGTTGTCACGATGACCACTGTCGGCTACGGCGATATGCGGCCGGTGGGCGCTTGGGGCAAATTAGTTGGCTCTTTATGTGCCATTGCTGGTGTTTTGACGCTAGCTTTACCTGTGCCTGTAATTGTATCCAATTTCAACTACTTTTACCACCGAGAAATGGATAACGAAGATCTCGAATCGATCAATTCAAAACATGTTTCGAGTTGTCCATTCTTGCCCGCCGCCGTCGGGTTCCACAAACAGCAGCAATTCCCTTATAGCAGCACATCGCTCAACAAATATGAACAAGAATTTGTCACCAAAAAGCTGAAAACGCGCATTTCGGAAGAGAACGATGAGGAAAATCTTGATGACTATAAAGACTTCGGGCACGAAGGCAGCAATCACTCGAATAGCGGATCAAGTGAAGAATCGGACGAAGAAAACGATGACGCCGGTTTGTTGGACACTTTCGACATTCAAAAAATGAACAAATCAAATAAACGTAATTCGCGGCAAGAACACGATGTGAAAAAAGTAAAATGTAATCTAAACTCAACTTACGTTTCACGCTATGTTTGACAAATGTGATCAAATCGAATTTTACACCGCTCAACGCTCAACTCGAACCCATGTCATCCGCAATAAGAAAACGCTTTTCACTTAAATCAAACTAAATTAATGCTCGCAAAAATGTTACTCTGCTCCATTTTGATTTTGCTAATTGTTTTTAACTAAACAATTTCACTTTGCGCGATGTGTTTCAAAAAGGCTAAATAAACAATTTAATATTTGGGTGGCTAAAAATTTTCAATCATTCTTTAAAAAATGCTCTAATTAAAAGATGCTAAATTTCAGATCATTTCAGTTTTTCGGATCTAAAAAAGGCTCATCGCAGAATTCTGAACATTTCGAATGATTTGCTAACGTTCGCCTTTAAATCAGATAATCGCAAATTTTTAACAGCAAATGATTATAAAATTAAATACATTTATTCAGAAAGGATTTGTCCAATAATATAAATACACATTGTTAGATTAACGTTTCTTAATAAATCTACTCAATTCTTTATAAATGCTTATAAAAAAATTTCCTTCGAAATATTTAAAAATTGCAACTTTTTGAGAGCTCAAAAATAAAAATTTTATCAAAAAATCATTAAATGTATCACAAGTAGAATTATGCTAATTTATTGGCCACACACCAGAAAAAGTTGCATTTTTCAGTTTAACGACAGATGTTCACATAACTTATGCGATAAAAACTAGAGAGCTTATTGAAAGTCGTGACAAAATTGTCGAATCAAAAGAAGAACACATTTAATATACTTGATGCTCCTCCTTTTCTCTTTTTTCCGAGAAACTTCACCGAAGCCACTGAAATGTGATCGGCAACAAACTTTAAGAAATGAGAACAAACTTTAGAAAGAGACAATTTTGCTTCTTCGCTTTTCGAAACATTGTAGCGTTTCAAAATGAAAATATCCCAAAATCATAGACGTTTAAAGTTTTAACTGATTATAATTGTACGATGGGGGAAGAGAAAAGTTTCCTACACCTAAAAGAATACTTCACCGCATCTCGCAAAACGTCACACTGGACATCATTTTGATTTATCTGCACAAAAACGTGGTTTCAAAGCTGTTTTATTTAATTATTTTTTGCGCTACTATCACAGTGCTCGGATGCAACGAAAATTAAATTCATTAAGATAAAGGCAAAAAAATATTTCAGTTGTTGATGTTTTGGGTAATATCGGTTTTTAAATTGTGAAAACAGTGTGAAAATGGTTCAAAAAGCTGCAAACAGAGCAAACAATCAAATGCATAAATGTGAGTAGTCGAAAAAAATGTGCTTCAAACTTACAAAGTGTTCTAACATATTCTAAATATTTTAACAGAGATCCCACCTTTGTTTTCTAATTAAACGTATTGTATTTTTGATTGAAAACATTATTTTTAAAATCAATTAAAATAACGCAAGTCTTGTGTGGCGTTTGTATATACACTAAAGTGTGCTGTGCGCTGTAAAAAACTTTTTTGTCCCCGCTAGTAGTCGATAGTCAAAGTGTCTATTATATTTTTGTATTAAATTTTAGTTTTTATAAAAAATATATTGGTTATTGAATTTTTTAACTTTTTGTATATTTTCTTTGCTAAAAATTACTTCAAAAAATGTTTCGTAATTTCAAAATATCTTGTACAGAAGTTTCGAATAAGTCACAATTATAATATGAAAATAATTATTCCGATAAGAGGTTAAAAAGTTTTAATTTTTTTAATTTTTAAATTTAGTAAAAATGTAAACATTTGCAATTATACAAACCCTTTACTGATTAATAAAGTTTAAATAAATCATATGAATAACTTAAATATGTTGCACCAATTTCGTCAGAAATTCGACTTTAAGTTTTCGAATTTTAATTTGACTCTTTTTTAATTTTGATATTTTTATTTTGATTCACGCTTATAGCCTTACCCTTATGTAACTATTAAGTAAAAAGTTAGATAGCAATATTTAAGTACATACAGAGTGTATTTTACAAAACTGCAAAAGTTTGAATATTAATATCTCGGTAATTAACACGAAAAAAATTTTAAAAGCGGCTTAGAACAATAGTGCTTATCCTCAAGAATGCATAGATACCAAGCATTCTTGAAATTTTTCACATATTGGGGCAATAGAACCGTGATATTCAAAATGGTGCTGAAAATTGAAGAAAGAATTTTTTGTGTGAAACTTTATCATAAATTTGAATCAATATTCATTGTTCGGAAAGAGTTTAAAAACGCATTTCCGGGTACCAAAACTCCCACTTATAATGCTATAAAAAGTTTGGCTGAAAAATTCGAAAATACGGGATCGATATCTAATATCGCACATATGCGGAAGAATGCGGTTTTGACTCCCGAAAAGCTTTCGGACATCAAAGCAAGCTTTTCAAGAAGCCAGAAGAAATTAAGAAGACGTGCTCAGCAGTTCGGGGTCTCACACACCACTGTGCAAAAAATCGCGAAGATTCTCGCACTGAAGTCATATCGGGTTACCACGGTACAGCAACTTTAGCCGCCGGATTATGCCTGGAGCCAGAAGTTTTGTAAGTGGTACCTCAGCTTCATCAAAGCGGACACTTCGACGGAATTTTTCACGTACGAAGCGTGGTTTCACATTTCCGGGTATGTTAAAACGCAAAACACCCGCACTTGGGCTAGCGAAAAACCAGAGGGGGATGGTGACGTAATAGAGTTCCATTACATCCTCAAAAGATTGGAGTGTGGTGTGCGATATCATCGAAACGCATTATTGGTCCTATTCACTTCACAGACACGATAACTGCATAGCGGTATTTGCAAATATTGGGCGTTTTTGATGAAAAATTAAATCGCAAAAAGCATCATTTTTCAACAGGATGGGGCTCCTGCACATAAAGCAAAATGTGTAAAAAATTATTTAATCAAAAAATATGGAACAAAGGTAATCGGAATGGGCCATAACATCGAGTGGCCACCTCGCTCTCCGGATTTAACGCCCCCTGACTTTTTTCTTTGGGGGTTTTTGAAAGATAGTTTTTACAAACAACTCCAAGACTATTGATGACCTCAAAGGAGTGATTTCTATGGAAATTTCAAAAATATGGACAGAAACATTAGAAAAAGTTGCCAAAAGAAAGAAAAACGGGTAATTGCATGTCTCTATGCTGGAGAGGCACATTTTCAACATCTTTTGTAAGGTCACTTACAAACATACAGTGCGCGATAAAAGTTTTGAGCCGCACGAAAAAATGAATATAAAACTAATTTTGCATTTAATAAAATTAAACTCAATGCCTAAGTTGTTCAACATTACCTATTCAATAAGTAAAACAAAATCAAGTTTCAAATCGCGCGCCAAAAAAGTTCTAATAAAAATAAAAAGCGCGAACGAAATAAGTGGACAAAAGTTTGGATCCATTTTCAAAACTTTTATTAAAAATTCTCTATATTTAGTTGCTCCACCATTTTGTCGTATTACATCGATAAGACGTCTCAGCATAGAGGATACAAGACGTCGTTATAGCTCAGAGTCGAAATTTACCCAGGCAAACTGGATTTCGGAGTCAAGTTCGCTAATGTTTTCAACTTGGCGCGAATTTTTGTAAACTTCGCGCGCTAGACATCCCCAAAGGTTCTCAATGGGATTTAGATCAGGGCAACGAGCAGGCCAATCGATCACTGACATCCCGTTTGCCCTGAACCAATCCTTTGTTGATCGAGTTGTGTGCGCTGGGGCATTATCCTGTTGGAATAACCAAATCGGGCCACAAATGCATGGTGCCTCTTGGACTAAATGTCCTCTTAAGATGTCTTGTAACCAGTGGCATTAACATTACCACGGACAATAGCCAGGCCACAGAGAACAGAGGCACCAAATGCTCCCGAAACTATCAAGGAGCCTCAGCCAAATATTCTCTTAGAGAAAAGTTCTTTTTCCTGACGGATATCGTGCCAAAATAGGCAAATCCGTCTGGATCGTCAAGATTGAACTTTTTCTCGTCAGAGAAGATAACGGTTGACCAGTCGGTCGAGTCCGTAAGATGTTTAGAGGCAAACGATAGCCGAGCTTCCCGATGAACGGCGGTGAGCGGTGGCTTATTCCGTTTCGTCCATTGTGTGTTCGGATCGTTTGTCAAAACACGGTTCACAGTCCGGCGGCTGCAATTCAACGGCAAGGCACCCAAAATTTGCCTTGGCTGAATCTTTTTTCTTGTAGCCAAGTGAATGATGTGCCTTTGTTCTCGCTACGTTGTTGCTTTGGGCCGTCTGGCTCATGGTTTCCGTCCATGATTTTCAGGATCTCGAAGGTACTTGTTAACTCAAGACTTCGAACGATC
>NCKU01003313.1:0-15526 GCA_003675995.1 Dinothrombium tinctorium | reverse complement strand
TTGCGTGAAGTGATGCACATTTATCGTCCTTTGAGGTTAATTTTTAAGCAACACCTCAGAACATACGATAATCTTTAATTTTTCACCAAAAGGTGTGATAGTTGTTGTTGTTTTTGTTGCTTACAACAGTTAGAAGTGTTTGCACCACCTGGAACTCCAATCGGGTATGTTAATCAAAAATGCACGGTTTGCATACCAAACTTCGCTATCAAAAACGCAGCCAAAGAAACAGTTCTCATTATAAAAGGACCCTGCATTACGTCACGCTGCTGTACTGCTGTTAAATTTTCAGTTTATACGAAAGACGAAAACGTTGTAATCGGCGAAATCAGCAAATATTGGGGAGGAATTTTCAAAGAAGCATTTTCAAAAGCGGATACTTTCGGCATTTCTTTTCCGATGGATTTGGATGTAAATTCAAAAGCAACTTTATTGGGTGCATTATTCCTTATTGTGAGTTTTACATATGTTTGTTATGAATTGATTTGTGAAAATTTTCAATCAATAGGATTTCATGTTCTTTGAAAGTCAGCCAGCAACTGGTGTTGATGTGGCCGCAGGTATTTTGGCTCGTCCATAGAGTTGCTACGAAGCAAAATGAAGCAAAATTTAGGGCTTCGAAACGAAACAAATTGAGTTAAAATAAAGTAATAAAGATTCAAAAAGTGGAACTAAAGCTAAGCGCTATGACATTCCTGAAAGCTGGTCGTGCGTTGAGCGCGGGCGTAGTACGGAAACAATCCCGTCGAGTGTTGGTACCAAAGCGTCTCATTGCAACGGTTGGAAGAGGAGTGAAAGAAGCGAAAGGCTTGAAAGCAGAATCGACGATTCCGCTTTTCGTTCCAATTTCTCAGTTTCAAATATTTGAGACTAAAAAAGTGAGCGTTCGTCTCGACGCTCGGCGTTCGCTCGTTTTCTCGTCACATTTCAACAGTTAAACTGTTTGTTTTCTTCTTTTGTCCACACGTTTAAGTCTCGGTAATAGAGACGCTTAAAAATGTCCGTTCCCGTCACCAATCAACCGAACTCAGGTTACCCGCAGCCGATGTATCCGAATCCGGGATACGCTCCGCAACCGCAGCCTGGTTTTGCTTACCCTCAGCCCGGCTACCCACAACCGGGCGGCTATCCCCCTCCTGGTGGAGGCTATCCGCACCCAGGCTACCCTCAACCCGTGGCTGGTTATACGCCCGGATTCCAGGCACCCTCTTCGGGCGATCAAGGTTTGACCATTTTTTTGTCTCATTTTTTCTCGTGTTTCGTGCTTATTTTTAGTTTCTGTTTTCATTTGTTTGAACGTCACAATTCATGTTTTGTGAAGTGTTTATGTTTTATGTCTTGCTTCTAAAACAATCAAATTTCTGGTTTTGCTTTTAATTATAATGTAATTCAAACACCGAAAACGATTATTTTGCCACGTTTCTCGAGTTTTATAAACAATCGTATATCGATTGTCGGCATCGAGTTTACTTTGCGTCATACTTTTCTAATGTGAAAGTGAATAAATTTGTCGATAGCTCTGCTTTAATTTCGGCTAGAAATACAATCAAAGAAATGAAAGTATCATTGAAAAGCAATTGAAACTAAAACTTCAATTTGTATATTTTCCACATCCTTTTAGTTTAAAATTCAAAACTCGCTTAATTAGTCGCTTTGCTCGCACACAGCGAACTGGATGCCAATTCCACAGTCCATACCAAACTGCCCACCAGGATTGGAGTATTTGACACAAATCGATCAATTATTAGTTCATCAGAAAGTTGAACTTCTCGAGGCATTCACAGGCTTTGAAACAGCGAATAAGTACACTGTTAAAAACAGTTTTGGACAAAAAGTTTATCATGCCGTTGAAGGTAACACTTTTCAATTTGTGCTCGAAATCCTCAACACTTTTCATTGACCATTAGACAACGATTGTTGCACTCGCAATTGTTGTGGTCCTATTCGACCATTTGACATGAAAATTCTGGACAATAGCTCACGTGAAATCATTCATCTCTACCGACCATTTCGGTATATAATTGGTTTGATATAAACAAAGTAATCGCAACTTAAAAAATAGATGTGATTCATGTTGGTATCCATGTTGCCTTCAAGAGCTGGAAGTGATGGCCCCTCCGGGAACAGTTGTTGGATACATTAAACAGGAATGGAGTATCTGTATCCCAAAATTCACTGTGAAGAATGCAGCCGGTGATACTGTCTTGCGCATAGAAGGACCTTTTTGCACTTACAGTATTTGTGGTAGCGACGTTGAATTTCAGATTCTTTCTCGAGACGGAACAACTGAAGTGGGCAAAATCGTCAAGCAATGGTCAGGCTTGGCGCGCGAAGCGTTTACAGATGCTGATCATTTCGGAATTTCTTTCCCGATGGATCTTGATGTCAACATAAAAGCAGTCCTTTTGGGTGCTTGTTTCTTAATTGTGAGTATTAAACATAGTTTGCTTGTCTCATTAAAGTTTTGTACTGAGCGGAGAATAGGCGATGAAAAATGCATTAATTTTGTTTCGACTGAGAAGATATTAAGTAAATTATATATTTTTACAAATCTTAAAAACAGAAAACCTATCTTTTCATAAACATAAAAAATGGATATTTGTCCGCTGCAACATTATCCAAAATATCACGTTTTTTTCTCATTTTCATTAATTAAGTCGTATAAATGTGTATATTCCTGGAAAACAGGAACAGGAAATTAATTTTCGCATAATTTTTGCATTTTTTAAAAGCAATCAAGCTGATCGCGTTTTGAAATCGAGGAAGGATAGAATATGTTTATCTTAGTTTATATCATTCACTAGTTTAATACCAAAGCATTCGAAATCATGAATGAAACTACAACCGAAATAACAATTAAGTGTAAATCACACAACGGCGTTAAATTAAAACTGTAATCAATTTGTCTAAAAATGTGATTTAATTTCACTCTCTTTTTATATCTACAATTGTAAAACAAACCTAACTAAGTTTAAGCGAAGCACTCTCCTAAGGCTGAGAAAAGAAACAGTGGTCTCCGAAACATAAGCTTTGCTTATAAAGCAAACAACTTTGCCTTCATGAAAATTGCTTGTGTGTAATTTAAATTAAGGCAAAATAAAAAGTGAATTGTTTAACAGTTTTTGTTTATACCAACTATTCGGCAACGAGTGCTGTTTCTGTTGTTACCAACAAAAGCTCATTTAAATACTTTTTGTCATTCACTTTGTCGAACCATTAAGTATTTAAACTTCGTAGAAATTTTTGTTGATATGAGTTTGTGTATTCAGCAGCTTTTCAAGTTCAATTCACGTAAGCTTTAGTTTAGAGAGAAAAAAAAAATTATTGAATATTTATATTGTGTTTACTTAGTCATACTCAGTTAAAAACTATTTTTCATTCAAATTTCACTAACTTTTCTCTTTCTTCTAAGGATTTTATGTTCTTCGAAAAAACTGGAAATAAGGAAAACGACAGTGTCGGTATGTTATAAACAACTTTCTCAACTGCAAGAAAGGAAATTTGAGTTCCGTAATTCACATGGTTCTTTGTGACATTACTCACAAATTTTATTAAAATTTAAATTGTATAAATTAAAAAATATATTTCCTATGACGCAATTCGAAATGGGGAGTTCTAGTATAATTGTCGTTTAAAGTGAGTGCCATTGAGCTTTTAAAATTTTTGCTTTATTTTCAAATAAATGTTTAATTCATTCGTAAACTACTTTACTGTTTTTTATCACACGAATTGCACAAATTTTATTAAATTCAATACATTTAAATTGAAGAACGCAAAATTCAAACTATTTAATTATAACGTAATTTCTCAAATAACAATAATCATCCGTTTTCTATTTTTAACACCTAGTAATTTAGCAATAACTTGAAACATTAATGATAAAAATTTGAGTGTACAACTGAATTTATAATTTGCAATCTGGAGTTTTTTTACTCTTCAAAATTATGTATTCTACAAAATGAAACTCAAATCAGAAAGTGAACATTTGATTACTTAAAAGATTTTTTTTCATTCAAAAGAAAATATTTTATTAAATACAATAAAAGTTATCTAACATCACTCAAAATCACAAAACTTACTTTGGAAATTGGCAAATTTACACTTAATTTGAGTTATCCTAAAAAGCAAGTACCAAAACAGACAAGAGCGAGAGCAGAATAAAAGTTGGAGTAGTATTAAAACCAAGACCATTCGCTCGTAACTTTTTCAAAAAACTGGAATATTTTTGTTGTCGAGAGCTTTACACTAAAGCTAGATTTGAATATTCATTCTGTTCTAGAAAATTTATTACAAAGCTATAAGCTGTAAATCTTTATAGATTGATTCGGATACTTTTAATATGGTTGTTCAGTCCCATCCGTATCGCATCTTAGAAGAGAAGATATCGAATTCCTCCTGTTTATGTTAAAGTCATCAGTAAAGTTACATCAGTAAACAAACCAGCGTTTATTCTCAAAATATTTACACAAAGAAAAAGTGTCATTCACCTTTCTAAAACCATTTATATGCTCGACAATATTTTCGTTTTTAATTTTTATTATTGTGCAACCATTTTCATAGCACATTTAAATGGATAAAAATTTATTTTTAAATTTTTATTTACTTTTACTTTATTGGTTTTGTTTATTTTTCGTCCCGCTGCAGTTCTGCGCCCATAAAAGTCTTCCAACATATTTCAACATGGTTGAAATGGAAAAACGAGGCGCCTCATGATTTTTCAATTATGCTTTTATATTTTCATAAGTTTTTTTTCTATTATTTATCATACCGAATATAAACATGAAAATAGCCAAATGGTTTGATGAAAAGATTTAGTGAATAGTTTGCTATGTAAAAAATTCAAATGTGTTGAAGTTAAGTCGAATTACTTATGCCACGATTTTAATTGTCTAAAAGTTGTGAGTGCAAAATAGGCATAAAATAATTTGATTTCTGTTTTAAAGCAGAATGTTCATCTTTGAGAAAATTTTAGTAGTGAAAACTAAGAGCTTTTTTTAGATTTTGAGGAAATTTTCTGTTTAATCATTTATTTTGAGTTCTTTTTGACGAGTTTATTTCCATATCATTAATTTGGCAGATTAGAAATTTTACACTTTATTACAAAATATGAGATGTGAAAAAGTCTAAATATCCGCATTGATAAATCCTTTTTGTGTTCATTTTTTTCAGTTGCATTGTTAAATTTGTTCTGATTAGTTTATACAGTATTGGCAGAAAAAAGTACTTTTTCATCTTTGACATTTATGGGCTTTGGTTTTTCGCATAATTTATTTTCAATTTTTTGAACCACATTTTCTCACAACAATGCAACATTGTTTTCTAAATGAACGCAATTGAAAATGACGAAAAATTGTACAAGAAAGAACATGAGTAAAATTGTTGTTTTAATTCGCAAAAATAATTTAAAGTGACTTGATCCTTTTGATTTTGATGGCTGCTTTCAGCATTGTACATTCAATTCAAAATTAAATATTTCGATTATCGAAAGTGAGCTTTACTGAAATGTTTTACAAAGCGCATTTTCGCTTTGTAAAAACTTTGAAAATATCAGTCAAAGTTAAAATTTGTAAACAAAAATGCAAATAATCGATTTGCTCAATTTTAGTGCAAGAATAGAACCGAGAAACTTTGATTGATGTAACAAAAATTCGAATGAATCAAAAATTGAATGATGAATAGTGAATMAAAACATTTTCACTTTTCATTAATCGCGAACTTTTYACGAGTGGCTTTTCGCTTTGTAAACAAATTACAGTAAGGCTTCCTTTCGATAATCGAAACAATTCATTTTGAATCGAGTGTATACTTATGCTTATGCGTCAATTGACAAAGAAACAATTACTCGAAAGATCAACACTTGCCAAGTAATCTCAAAAATGTTTTTTATAATTTTTTTTTCTACAAAATGTAATAATTATCTAAATTATCAATGTGCGCTCATTATCAAGCTTCATTAATCATCGAAATGTTGTATCTTAAAATCGATGTCTAATTTAAAAAAGTATTGCATTCTAATATTTTGTAATTTAATCAAGAACAAGTTTGTGTTGAAAATGAAGCGATCTCATAATGAGAAAGTATTGTCAAAAGAAAGAGTGGAAGTGATCGCTTTAAACTGAACAAATTTCGTTGTTTATGAAAACGCAGATTGTGTGCAAACGGTTGACGCGTGCAGTTTAAAAAAGCTGCGGTCGATCGTTATCAACGCAACGCCCCTCGAAATTTAAGGCGGATTCCTTTCCAAACGTCGCTCGCGTAGAAAGCGAAAACAACTCATTCGTTGAACGAAAGCCCATTTTGAAGTGATTCACTATTCGAATCTCAGTGAAAAACAAATATTTTTACCAATTTTCATATCCAAGCTTTTCGCTTTTTCCGAAATCGCACAAAGCTTAGCACGCGAAACGCATCAAAATGGTCGAAGGCGGGATGACGTGTGTTAAATACATTTTAGGTGTATTTAATTTCGTGTTCGTCGTAAGTAACCATTTGCTTCTTTCACTCTTCACTACTTTTGTGACGAAATAAACGAATTCTGTTTGCAATCATTTCCTATTTTTAAGCGTTTTCATTATTTCTTCGTTTGTTTAAAGTGTAGCATTAAAGCGTTGCTGCTTCTCATTTATTGCGAAGAGCAAAAAAACGCAATCATCGCTTTGCGCTAACGTTTGCAACATTCACAAAGCCAATGTACTGCTGTTTTACAATGAATTATTTGTAGCCACATTTTCGAGTTGCTTTCATAGAAAACCGAGCATTTGTTCTTCGAGTGAAGCGCATACGAAACTCGAGTAGCGAATCGTGAAAAAAAACAAGCATTTAACATTGGATTGCAAAAAAACAGGGGAGTAAATTTCGCAGTCGAGCTTCTTAAGAAATGTGAAATTCATTGCCTCCGGTAATAAATAAGTGATTTGAGGCTAAATGCGCGCAACTAGATAAGAGTGGTGGTTCTTTGCGAGCTTTTCTATACCCTGTGTTTACGTCTGTAAATAAATTTTGAAGAAACTGATGGCTTGTTTTTCGTTTATTTTCATTTTTGTTGTTTTGCTTTTTTAATCTCTCGCGACAAATGCTCTAACTGTGTTTATCGATTGAGCATAGATTTTTTTTTTCTCGCTGCGATCGTTAAACGACTGTTGCAATATATATGGAGTTCACAAACAGGAATTTATCTTTTTCCGTATCAGCCATAAACACTTGAAAATTTATTCGTGCGGCGAATCATTTAGCAAAATTTTGCGTGATTTCAGAATAATAAATTATTCGAATTAAAAATATTTTATTCTCTTTCTCGATTTTTCACAGATATTTGGCATACTTCTTATCGTTTTGGGTGCCAAAAGTTTTGATTTTCCTACCAGCGTGAAAGACGTGGTGACAACAACGCCAGACACTGCAGCGATTGTATTGGTGGTGATTGGTGTCGTGCTCTTTGCCATCGCATTTTTGGGATGTTGCGGTGCATTCAAAGAGAATCACTGTATGTTAGTCACATTCTCGATAATCATACTAATCATCCTTATTGTCGAATTGATCATTGGTGGAGTGATCATTGCGTTCAAAAACGAGGTAAGTGTGCAGTTGTTGCCACTTTTTTCATAGTTTGCAGCTGTTTTACGCAAAGCATTGCATCTATTCACTTACTATATACGTACTTGACATCTTTTTCTCTGTCAAAATTATCACTCTTTTCAAACTTTGATTGACTACATGTTCTGCATATTTTGCATGTTGCATTTATTCTATTTTCATAACGACAAAAAAATGAAAATGTTCACAATTTTTAGGTGCGAGCTGCCGTTAAGACCGCATTGACAAAACTAATGGACCAATACCACCCCCAAGAACATAATGACACTGTTTCGACCGTTATCGACGAACTTCAGCAACGACAACACTGCTGTGGCGTTGAGAGTTACAAGGATTGGTATAACGTAACATCGTGGAAACATAACATGTCGGTTCCGTCTTCATGCTGTAAAAATTCAACTGAATCTCAGAACAGTGATTGCGCTCCGCAAAATGCTTATACCGAAGGATGTTTGGATGTAATCGAAAGCATTATAAAGGAAGCATTTGGTCCTCTCGGTGGTGTTGCAATCACAATTGCAATCGTCCAGCTACTCGGAGTCATCTTCGCATGCTGCTTAGCGTACGCCGTGAAGAAAGAGTATGAAGTGGTTTAAAATTGATTATTTACGTTCAGCTCTGCATTCCATTTTATTAAGTATTTACTGCTTTCTTCAAATATTTCTTTAGAGTGCCTTTAAATTCGATGTCAATTTCAATCGTGTTTTTCTGATCAACTTAATCTCTTTTTGCGCCTATTTCTCAACATTGTCTCAAATTTAAACTGGATTCACATTCTTTTCGAGTCAGTTTCAAATGGTGTTTATTTAAACAGATCACATGTGAATATTTATTTCCTTCCTATGATTTTTCTATCTATTGTAAGCCAAACGGATAACAATTGATGTCATTTAATATGATAAGGGCACCGTAATAAAACATTTTTTCGGAAAAAAATTGAACTAAAAATCTGTTGAAAAATCACACTAAAATTTCTCTACTTGTATGTATGTAAATTGAAAACGAAAAAGGAAACATTCGTCACTGATGGGAATCACTGCTTGCGTTGGTGTGAAATGAAAGATTTCCGAATGTTTTTGCTGTTAATTTTCAGCCTACTTCCAACGGAACTTTCCAATCTCATATTTTCTTTGGTAAATCGATCATCACAGAAAAATTGGTAATAGCTATAATCACCTGTTCTGTATTTACGCTGATCTTTTCATAACGGTTTACAAAGAAGTCGCTATTCGTTCTTTTATTGAGAATATTTACAATCAATTCTCAATACCGATATGGACAAGATAATATTCAACACTTGAGTAAAAACGCTAGACTTCGTGTTAAATTAGGTTAGTTGCGAAAATCTATGGTACCCGTACGTGCCTTGCGTAATTAAACACTTTTTCGAAAACACATATGCAGCACAATGAGCGTGATCTAAACGTGATCTAATTTTCAGAGACATATGTAGAAATTAAAATTTTTCATCACTTTTCTAGATAAACAACAAGTACTCACTAAAAATTGAACTTTTCTAATAAAAGAAATGAGTTCACTCGCATTTGAATCATGTTACATGTTAAACTTCCTATTTTTTCAGAATGCAAAATGATCAAGATTAAAGTAATAGCTTCGAACAAATTAACCGGCTATCTCTGCCATTCAAAATGCGAATGTGTTTTCTCTTGTTAAGGCAGCCAATCAATCTATAATAATCAAATCTTTTGTATTTGACTAATCGATTTTGGTTTTTGATAAAGAAACCAAAATATAATTTTTGCTATTTCACTATTATCTTTTATATTTCAATATTTCTAACAAATTTCTCGTGTGAGAATTTTTATCAGCGTTCATTGAAAAGCAGTAATTATACATCAAGTGTTTGTGCTCGAATGTTAAAGAAAACGTCAGTTTGTCCACGAGAATAGCGAGATAAAATATGAAACAAGCAAAAACTGAAACAATGTTGCTGCAAGTTAAATTAATGGCACAATATGCTCGCTTTGCAACTGCAAATAATATCATTTTGTTTGTTGCAATAAGATCCCATAGATTAATAATAATGAAATAGCTCAATTTAAGTAATATGATAAAATTCGCTTACAGTTTTCGTATTTCGAGCAAATCAAAAACGAAAAGGAGGCAAAAACGTGTGAATATTTATTGAATTGTTAAACAAAAACATGTTATTGAATACTTTTATTTGAAACGCACTTTTCTAACAACTTTATAAGAATTATCATTTAATACAATCGTATTGTTAACTAAACGCATTTCAAATTAAAGTATTCAATCAATCGCATTGAATTTAAAATGCGCATTACAAGCGAAAGCTATTTTTTAAAAAAAAAGCGAATCATTTTGTTCACGAAAAGTAAAAGAAGATTGTTAGTATTTTCGCGAACACTGCGACAAAATTAATTGCAAAACTGTAGCATTTCGACGTATTTAGAAATTGAAACGACTGTACTTTGTGTGCGATTCGCACACACGATGACGCAATGTGGCGAGTGACGCATGCGCGAAGCGAGTGACGAGAAACGAAAACGAGTGGAAAAATGAGAGAAAAGCAGCCGCTTTTTAATGAATTCGCGTAAAAAATAGCGATCGAAACGTGCTTTCTTCGTTCTCGTCTTTGCTTCGATTTGTTCTCTCTCCAAATTCGTTCGATTTTTTCATTGCGCTCGAACTGAACGCCGAATTGCGAGCGCACTCTTAAATGGCGAATCTAATCAAAGGACAGGTTTTAAAGCATTTGTCAAAGTAAGCGTTCTTTTCGTCTTTACTTTTCTCCGCTCCTTCCCTGCTTTTTGTTTACATTTCGATTGCGATCGAAAACCGTGCTTTTCACTTATGCATTAATTAATTAATTCATTTTTCAAGAAACAAAGCAAAATCAATTGAGAGTTGCATTTTGGTAAAGAAATACAATCAAACCTTTGTTTTGTCGCATTCAACTAATGCCATTATTTGTTCAATGTTATCGCATTCTTTGCTTTGTTACTTTTTATTTCGTACGAAACGTAGACAAAACTATCAAAACTGCAAATAGCAGTTGATTTTCGAAATGCGATAACGTTTGTTGTTTCAATTCCAATTTATCCATAATCCTTTTTGAAGTTTAGAATTAAACGCAAACTTTTTCAAATGTTTTTAACGCAGACTTAATGATGCTTCAAAGAGTTTTTAGTTTAGTGTAACACAAACCGAGTTTAGAATATACTATTAAACTGCATTTTTACACTTAAAATCAACATCTATAAAATTTTTTCGTTTTTTTTATCGCTAAATTACTTTTTACTCGTCCTCTTTAGGTTTTTCAAGAATCTATCGTCCGATAAACTAAACTTGCACACAATGAAAGGTCAATGCGATTTCTTTAATTTGGAGTTGAATGAAACTGTTTTGATGGATATTCTCGAGTTTCCTCTTTGGCTCAACCTCTCAAAAGCTACTTGTAACCATGTAATTATAAAAGTAAGCACGCGTTTACAGTTTAGAACAAGTTACTTAATTTTTCTTTTACTGTAGATTCCGTGGACAAAATTAAAAACGTTGCCAATTCAATTTTATCTAGATGAAGTTGTCGTCGTAGTCGAGACGTGCGAAGAATTTCGAAAGCATAGAAACGATTCGCAAACAAATTTAACGTAACTCTAATTAATGTAGTTTTATTTTTCTATTTTTCTTTCTCAATGATAGCGGAGGAGCCAAAAAATATGGTTATGCTGAGCGATTAATCGACGGCATACGTATCACAATCAATTCTGTTGTCATTAATTTCAAGTCTTACGAGTTTTATGCTACATTTCAAGTAAATTTTTTCTTTTTATATTTTATTATTATAATTTTCAATCTTTTCATATTTCAAGCTATCGTACTTGACTGTTGAAAGTCGACCCCCAAATTTTGAAAAATGTAATGATTTACGGTTGACGCGAATCAAAGATGAAAGCAGGGGTCAAATTCTTACTTTTAAACATATTGAATGGCAAGCATTGAAACTTGAAGCGAAATCAGAGGCATCAAACCATTCAACACCTCTAAGATTTATAACGGGTGTAGGCTCATGTCGGATTACAATTAAAAAGCAACTTTCAGATTGCCAAGTATTGGGTGCCAGAATTGTATTAGTATTTGATGATTTGCGATGGATTCTTACTGATGCAATGCTGCTCTCAGCATTTCACCTGGTCATATATTTGAATAATTTAATAAAAAAGTCTCCAATTACTCCCAAGAAGAGTGTCGAAGATACAACCCCAACTAAAAGCCCAACTGCATCAGCTCCAAGTTTCAAAACAAACTCTCAACACAGCTCCGAGACTCCATTGGGACGTTATTTTTCTGCTCACGATGTCGTTGAAACATCATACCATTTGTTTGTGAAGACTCTCGAACTATATCTTTGTGATGATCTAAAGCCTCAAATTGGCAGAAGTTGTTACCCTCCGCTTGAAAGTGGCGGTTGTCTACATGTGATCTTGATGAGACTAGTCATCGATACTTATCCATATCATAAAAGTTTAGGATCGCGCAAACATTGGTTCCGTTCGATCGAACGTATTTCAAACGAACTTGATTTTATAACTCAACATATTCAAGTTTTTGCTGAACGAAATTCTAAAATGAGAGAATTCGGTTACAATCTCAGCTCTGAAAACAGTAAATTATCGCTTAAGAAGCCTGCAATTGATCAAATATTGAAGGGACTGTTGTCATTAGTGATGATTGTGAGAATAGCTGATTACCGGGTCGAAGTAGTCTCAACCAATTCCTCAAATAAAGGAAATCGTAAACAAGATGAGAAAAGTAAACGTGAGTTATTGAAGACATGCTCTCTCCCAGATGACATGCCCTCTGTATATTTAGAAATTAATAATTTTTACTATTACGAAATTGGCTCTAACAGAGTATCAACTGTGAAAAAAGCTCCGCAACCGACGACTTATTTGCAAATCGCGCCTTTCCAATTTCTCTTTGATCCATTAACTTTGTTGTGGGCAAATGCTTTCCACAACAATCTTCGAAATGCTATTGAAGAACTAAAAACTTTATTGCCTGAGACTAGTGATGATGTAATTATGCATTCGCGAATTGAGTTATTAATGCCAACTTTTATATTTGATCTTCAAGAAGGTTCTAACAGCTCTTCCAATTCTACTAGTTTTCACAGCATGGAAGCGAAATGCACAAGAATTGTTTTTACAAACAATGTGAAGGAATCTTCAAATTTGCACAGTTTGAACAATCTGATGGAAAGTATGACTAATAACAACTTGTTCATGAATCGCAATCAATATCCATGGATTAATGAAGTAGACTCTAAACCAGTTTCAGAAGGATTCATGTCACTAATCAAAAGTTTAGACAATGAAACGTCTCTGGGACTTTATTATAGTAATTTTTGGTTTGTAAATTGTGACCCTTTTTGGCTTGAATTCCGATGCCAGAAAACTCTGAAAGTTGAACCATTTGTTGATCCTATTCAAATCACAGCTTGGTTGTATATTTCTCCGAATGATGAGCAAGATCAAAAGCAATCAACTCAAGAATCGGATGCTGCTGTTTCAATTATATTGAATGTTCACTCTCCTATTAGAATTTTCATTGATCACGAAATGTTCCTATTTTTAATGCGACTAATCGAACAGTTTGCAAAGTTTGACGACTATTTGGAAGCAGATTCTTCACGAATAAAACGCGAAGAAACACGAACCAACGCTAGGGTCTCCATATCTACTGTATTGCCCACAGCTGAAATTCACTTGATTTTAAGTCGAGAGTGGAATAGAACAAAGTCAATCGGGACTTCTCTATCTTCATCACCAATGATGTCAGGAAATAGAGAGGAAAGTAATGAAGTATCGGATGTCAGCGAAGAAATAGCGTCGAAGTCTATTTCAAAGCCATTGAATTTTAACGCACAAAATAAAGCTCTTATTTCAAAGTCTGAAAGTGATAGTGTATTAATTTCAAGCTCATCAGTTTCTTTCAGTAAAGATGGTCAGAAAACGCCGCCATCAATTGTTTACCACAAACCGCTGACAGCTGTTCCTCCAAACACTTTAGTGAAAACCACCTCAGAATTGATTTCAAAAAGTGAAAGCTCTTCAGCGCTGGGTTCTGAGCCTACAGACTTATCACCATATGATGATGATAATAGATCGATAAGAAGCGATCTATCTGGAGACAGTGATCTTTGTCTAATCAATGGTCTTGAAAATATGATGACCGATGAAAATGACTATCTTTTTGTTATGAGAAAAGAAGAAGTTGAAGAAGCTCTTGATTTGAGCCAGGACTCGCAAAATAGTAATCTTGATATAAGTTCACCAGATTCGCCAATTTCAATTAGTTTGCTTAGCATACGCACTTCAAACATTGCACTTGTGAAACAATCGAACGGCTCTCATTCATCTCTTCTCCTGCAATGTAATGATATTGATGTGAATGAAAACTTAAAGAGAAGTTATGATGAGTTTAAGAACCTTATCATGAATCCCAAGAATATATTTACAAAAAACGAGGGCGATTTTCAATCCACAGATGATAATGCACAAGTTACACTGAGGACTGATGCTTTATCAAAGCCAGGCTTGAAAAGCGATATTTTTACACTTCTTGCGAACAAAATAAAACTAGAACTGAACGTTGATACAGTTCAAGAACTTTCCCAGTTTATCGAAGACCCCGATTTGGTGGAAGTAAAGCCAATGGTTTTGTTATTGACAGATATATCTGCAAAACTTAACGATTTTAAAGTGAAAACGCCGCCAATGGAACTTAAATTACAGCAACTTGCTTTGAAAAGAGAGAGCGATAATTCACTAAATGTTCTCTCCAATTTTTCCAAAGGTGATTGTTCATTCAATAGCGGTAACAATTTCTTTAATTCCAACTTTTGCTTTTTATTTCTTCCAGATGCCAAACATTTTTTAATTTCACCCCACATTGAGCACTTAAATACTTATTTTAAGACTAAATTTTCATCGGAAACAAAAACGAATCAATGCGAACTAAGCGAGAAAAAAATGCTTGAAGAGATTCAATCGAAAAACGAAGAGTTGAGAAATGAGATAAAAAGACTGAAAGAAGAAAATGAATATTTGCGAAGTAATTGCAAATAAAACAATGCCCTCGAATGGTGGTTTTTACTTGAAATTCAAGTTGAGAATTCATTTTTTAATGAAACCAATTTTTTATTCACGCCGGTCTGGTAGATTTTTAAATTGTAGCTAACAGGTTCATATTTTTTCCATCGTTTTTGTTTATCATTCGCAACCAAAATGAGAGCCCTGCTTCTTTACGCAATAATTGAACCTATCTTGTTGAATATGTTGAAAATTGTTAAAGCTGAAGTTAAATATTGTTAATCATTTTTATTTTGTTGCTTATCATTTTCTATGTATCAAAGGATGAAAAATGTAATATTTTCAATCAGAGACTATTTAATAAGACGGTATCTCAAAAAAGAAACAAAGTATAATTAGTTAAGATTAAATCAAAAGATTTTTGAAATTTATCAAGGTGGCGCCATAGTCAAATTTTTGCTGTTTAAAGTTTCGGAATTTCGGTCCCTAATGCAGTTTTTGAATTATATTTTCATGTAAAAATAAAAAGCAATATGTCCTCAGTATATTTAAATTTTTCCATTCTCTTATGAGTTGCCTAAGTGGCTCAAAAAAATTGAAAATACCACGCAAAACTGAAAAAATACAAAAATGTTAAAATTTGATTTTTTTGCAAATAAAATTGATTAAAATAAAATAAACAGTAATCGATATTGCACATTCGAAGTGAAATAGAGGCTAAGCATCGCAGGGTGTTTGGTGCGTCTTGTTAATTTCTAATTTTTAATTCAGTTTTAGAATTAAGTTTTCTATTGAAACGAAACTCAAGCAAATGAATATTCGAATAGCAATTTTTGAACATTTTTTTGCGAAAGTTT
>NCKU01003312.1:0-15527 GCA_003675995.1 Dinothrombium tinctorium | reverse complement strand
GATAACATAAAATTGCCTTTATTATTGCATGGTATAGTGAAGACAAAACTTTTTAATGTTCGTTTTAGAGAAGTTTTTTGGAGACACACATTTTCAATCGTTTAGATTGGTCTATTCATTTACATATTCAAAAAATGGCCTTAAATCAGAAAGTTTAATTAATCATCGAAGAAACACGTTTGTTTGATTCAATATGAATTATAAAAATTACAAAAAAAAGAAATTTTCTGTTATAACAATGCAAAACTTGCGTTTGCAATTAAATAAAATTATTTCTAAAATTAATTTGGTAGACTTAAATGACATTTGAAACAAAAATTGACCACTTTGAAGAAGCTAAAGTAGAAAATGAAAAATTTAAATGTAATGATATCGATTTTCAATTCTTTCTTAACAACTTTAATATCAAAGGTTCAATTTAGATGTCTATTTAATAGATGTTGTACAAATAAATAATTTAAATGTATAAAAGTATATTACATGACGTTAAATAGGAGAAATCAATTTTCTGTTAAAAATGCTTCAAATCCAATTTCATTGCAAAAACCAATTAAAATTTTGCCTTTTTAATTTTTTTTCTTTGTTATTTAAATCAACACAGTGTGCAAAATATTTCAAAATATGTAAGCATTTTCTTTAATTTTTCATTTCTTTGAAAAATAAAATATAAAATATTTTTTACTTTATTTCGTTCATTTTGATCAAGATTTTAAATTTCAAAGTAAAACTTTTCACGAGCACTTTTGATTTGAATGCGTTTCACCACATTCAGGAATCTTCCATTGTTAAGATTTTTAAATATTTTTTTATTTATTCATGCTCGTGTGCCATAAACCATTGTTAACTTACTCAAAAAAATTCAATGTTTTTCCTATGGAAGCGTTTTATACCTAAATTCAATCTTTACTAACGCTAAAATAACATCAAGTTACTACTTAAATGAATAACATTCAAACACACGAAAAGTAGATCTTTGTTTTCGTGAAAAACAAAGTTTCTTAGTTTTGTCATTTTAATTTTATTTAAGTTTATAGTTTGTATCACTTACTTTTTGAACGCTCTGTAGATAAGAGCATTCGATTGTTGTTATTTGCGAATGTTTTGTGTTAATCAACCAGAAATGTGACGCAAGACTAATTATATGTTACTATTATGCAATGTGATTTTAAGCTAATTCGATTAAGAATTATTTGAATTGTTATTTTAATTTTAAAAATGAAATATTAAGCTTTGAGTTTCTAAAAATTTTCATTTTAATTATTGTTGATATAAGGAAGTAAAGGAAGATATTTTAAACTCGGTGATAAAATGTTAAACACTTAACACTTAAAAGTGCAGACAATCAAAAGCGTACTCATCGAAAAATCAAGTGATCGTGTGTAGTGTGTGGCAAAGTACAAAATGCAATATTTGTAATAAATTGCAACATCTTGGAGCAATGAATAAGGTGATAACTATAACTTACTGTCACTTTGTACAGCGCAGTTATGCTTGTTTAAATGAAAATGTGAAATGCAATTCACGTTATTTGAACGAGCTTTTAACTGTACTACTCGAGACACAAAAAAGTTGAAATTTTATACAGTGAAGTATGCTTTTCGTTTTTCAACTTTTTTTTAAGTCACAGTAGTGTACGATGCAAATGCTTTAGGTACAGTATATTGACCTGAAAAAGTTTTCTTTCACCTCTTCAAAAAGAAATCGTTTATTTCCGTTTTTACATTACCGAACACATTTAAATGTCAATCGAAAAGCAGAGGTACAAAAGTGACGACGAGTTGATAAAAAGTGGAAAAGGAAATTTATCGTCGAAAATAAGTTACATGTGTTAAACATAAGCTTGTTAGCTTTCGCGCTGAGCGCACAACACGTGATTGCATCTTCTCAAAGGCTTATCCATCCTTGAAATGCATAAACATCAAATTTAAATCGTTGCCAAATTAAGTGAATTCACAGATAAAAGTGGAAAGCTTTTTGTCTTCAAAACGGTTGGTTGGTGTCCGATAAGGCGTGCGTTGCGTGTGCTTTCTTTTCACACCGCTTTTGCATTTATCTTTAAATGTGAAACGAAAAGTTGGCCTCAAAACTGGCGTTTCTCCATTCGAGAAGAGTGCGACGCAATCGAATGACGGCAATAAGCTAAAAAAAATCGCTGAGTTCGCTTCAAATTGAAACGCTCGAAAAGCGAGTTGATCTTTTGCTTCTTTGCAGTAATCGCAACAAATGGCGTCGAATTACGCGTTCGATGCTAATGAACAACAGGACGGAACAATCATCGAAAGAGGCGATGACTCTGACTACGAGCGAACGAGTCGACCGCGGAGTGAGAGCGGTTCTTCCGAGTCATCTGTGGACAATAGTACCACTATGAGACAAGTGGTTGGCTACGACTCTGATGATTCCGAATCCAGTGATTTCTCGAATTTAGAACTCGATTCGCTCTCATTGCAAGTGAATATTTCATCTAAATTCGGTTTTCACGAAAATATCACCAGTTTAAATATCAGCGGTAACCGACTGCAATTCATACCGTCGAATATTGCGCTGTTCGTTAATTTGAAAAGCTTAGACGTGAGTCAAAACGAATTGACCTCTTTGGGTGCATTTATAACCAAATTGAATGCATTGTCCACATTAATCGCTGCAAATAATAGACTCAGCGAAAAATCTCTGTCTTCAGACTTTGGTTCTGCATTTGCTTCATCGTTGAAAATTCTTAGTCTCGGTGGCAATCAATTTAAAACTTTACCTTCGCAATTGTACGAATTAACTGAACTACGATCACTTTATTTGGGAGGCAATAATATAGAAGCTATTAGCAAAGACATCAAACGGCTTGTTAATTTAAGAGTTCTTTATCTCGGTGGTAATCAATTGGGCGAAATTCCTGTTGAGATCGGTCATCTGCCAAATCTACATGCGCTTTCTTTATGCGAGAACAAATTGAAAAGTCTTCCGACTTCTATAGCAAAATTACGCAATTTAAGATCCTTAGCTCTTCATAAAAATCTTTTAACCACTTTACCGCAGGAGATCGTAAAACTTCGCGGATTGATCGAAGTATGGTTATTTTGCAATATTACAATTTTTTAATAATTGAATTCTACTTTCAGCTGAGTCTCCGTGACAATCCATTGATCGTGCGTTTCGTGCGTGAAGTTGACAACAATCCTCCTTCTCTGCTTGAACTCGCAGGTAGATGCGTGAAACGCAACCGAATTCCATACAGCAGTGAGCAATTACCTGTTCATGTAGTGAAATTTTTATCCTCGGCGCAATACTGTGTAAACCCAAAATGCAAAGGCATGTCACTTTCTGTCGCTAAGCGTACTATTAATGATCGCTTTTTCTCTCTTGTTGCTTGTGCAGGCGTTTATTTCGACGCACGTGTCGAACACATTAAGTTTATCGACTTTTGCGGTATATATCGTCTCCCATTACTACAGTATCTTTGCTCATCGCAATGCACGAATAATAATACAAATTCAGCGACGGGTAATTCGAGCTCCGAAGATGAAGCCGATGTTCCATTGAGTAAAATGAAACGGGTACTGTTAGGTTAAATTTTTTTCGGAAACAGATTTTTTAATAGTAATAATAATCATAATAATAACTCCTTAATGTAAAGACAGTTAAATATATAGTTGACAACAAAGAACACACATTTATACATATTTATAAAGTGTTTTTGAGTTGACAACTCAGTCAAAGTGCCTTTAACTATACACATTTACCGATTTTTTATTATTATTCTTTTTCAAGTATAAAATTGTCAATTTGTTTGTTTTCATCTTTTTTACACAAAGTGTAGAATCGTTATTTTTTGATGTAATTATCGTTATTAATTAATAAAACTCAAATCGTACACCTGAAAATCAAAAAAAGCGTCGTGTGAATGAATGAAATGAATTTGTTTTCTCTTTTCATTCAATTATACAATTTTATATACTCTAAATAAATTAATTTTACAATGAAGGCAAGTGCTGCTGCTTTTTCTTTTACTTTTTACTGTACAATGAATTTCTTTTGTTATTACATAAAAAATAAACACCACAAAGAGTTTTAAAAGGTTCGAGTAATAACGAAGTATGTGTTTGTATCTGTGTGTTTCGTGAAAAGCACCAAAAGCAACACGAACCTAAGAAACTGCAATCATACAAAAGAAAACCAAAAAACTAGCAGTTAAATAATTAACAGCATTGACACAACGCTCATCTCATTTCTTCGTCGGATTTCGTCACGGCAAACGATCGTCAGATTGTTTATATAGAGAAAAAATAATTTTTCGTCATGTTATTTCTCAAATGTTGTACCAATGCTGTAATCGCTGAAAAGAAAAAAATAACGCAAAATATCAAATGATTGCTTACACTTAGATTTCTCACTAATATTTCCCGAATTTTAATCGCCTACTCGTGTGTATGTGTGTAAAATGCGAAAAGCTCTTGCAGCGAAATGCTACCTAAATTTAGATTTACCATAGGCTAGCAACACAAGAGACGCTTTGACAATAATTTTTTCTGTTCCTCTCTCTCGTCGTTTACGATTACTTTCTTCTAAAAGGACATCGATTTTGAAGTCAACATAAATAACAATTTGTAAGTTTAAAAGAGCAATGGTTGAAGAGTAATTTGTATGTACAACAAGTAGATGTTTAAGTGAAAGATGTTTGTTTGTCCAAAAAATTAAGCAGCGATTTTAGCATCATAGACAAGCAGGCACACGAACTAAGTTGTCGATTCATTTCGTCGGATCCAGTTCCCAGCTGCCCTATTAGCGATTGCAATATGCCTAAGTAAACTTGAACAATCATGCATTGGACGCTGAGGGCGCAGAAACCACATTTGTACATGATGCTGTGTCACCACTCGTATTTACTTCTTGCGAATTAAAAGTTGAAGCTGCGGTCGTTCCGGCAGCGGTTACATTACTGATTGAAGTTGTCGCTGCATTTGCAGACATATCTGTGCTACTCGTCGAAGCACTCATTGAGGCTGAAGCTTGACTTCCACTTGCATTAGTGTTTCTTATGTGTGAAGGTATAATTATTGAATTCAAGGAAGGCTGAATTTTAAGTTCTGTAAATAGTATTAGAGTCATACGTAAGCAAATAAGTATTTGTGCAACTCACCGTGCTCAGTAAAATTAAAAAGAGGTGGAAGTTCTCTTCCATTGGGCAGACGTGTGTTAGGATCACGAAGTTCGTCAAAAAATGCATGTGCACAGGCTTGTAATGGGGTTATTCTTGCTGATGGTGTATATTCCAAAAGTCGTGAAACTAAATCAATGGCTTCAGGAGAAGTTCGAGCCCTAAATACCTGTGGGAAAATTATTAAACAGAAGCAACACAATGATTAATTTACTTTTTGCCACGGATGTGCTTTTATTTGAGGAAATTTAAATTCTGTATAATTTCGATTCATTTCTCGTATCTGTTCTTTCGATGGAGTTCCAATGACTTTAATGATTTCCACTAATTGATCGACTCCACTATCACCCGGAAATATGGGCTGTCCAAGTAAGAGTTCAGCTAAAACACATCCTGCTGACCAAACGTCTGAAGAAAGATTTCATTTAGTTTTTGGTCGAAGAATTCAGAACTTGCCGATCATTGTGGTGTAATCAGTCGCACCGAAAATTAATTCTGGAGCGCGGTAATAACGCGAGCAAATGTATGAAACATTTGGCTCTCCTTTGACCAGATGCTTTGCACTAAAATTATCAAATTTTAGAGCAAGAATGTTGAAACAAACTTACCTTCCAAAATCACACAATTTAAGAACACCAGTTTCTGGGTCTAACAATAAATTCTGCGGTTTAATGTCTCGATGGCATATTCCTAAGGAATGAATATACGCTAGGCTCCTAAACAGTTGATACATGTACAATTTAATAAGAGGAGCAGGAATCGTTTGTTTCTGTTTGCTGTAATGTCGCGCGACTCTGTATACCGTTTCGGGAATAAATTCGAGAACCAGATTTAGAAATACTTCGTCCTTCTGATAAAAAGTAGTGTTAGAGTATCAAGAAAAGGGAGCAGAGCAAAAAATCACCTTTTCACCGCTGGTATAAAAGAAATACTTGAGTTTGACCACATTGCAGTGATCCAAGCGTCGCATGATCTGCAGCTCTCTATTCTTAAAGCGTTTGTCCTGTAGAACACGCTTGATGGCGACCAGCTCCTGCGTGTCCACCAGTCGCGCCTGGTACACCACGCCGAACGACCCATTGCCGATCACTTTGGTGTCGGTGTACGATATTTCTTGGGGCCTGTCGGGTCCCTGTCCGGGCGTCGCGACCACCGTCGTGATCTTGTTTCCGTCTTTACCTTTCGGATTGAAAAGCGAAAGTTGAGAGAAACGCGTGCCGCACTACGCTCGCCGCACGCTTCGAGCCTCGACTGACCTCTGACTGTAACCTTGACACGAGAGGGTGAATCCGACGTTTGTTCAGACATTTCCATCTTTAACGCGAACCCATCGACTGACTGCGCGCGAAGCGCCCCCTTTCGGCGCCAACCTTTTCCTCTCACTTCTCGGCGACCAATTGTCGAACGCGCGCTCGCTTCGAAACGCGTCCGACGCGCGTTCAGTCCGCTTCTCGCCGCTTTCCTCACGATTTCCTTTCGCTCGCAGCGAATCACTGCGCGACTCTCGCGGCCGCCCGCTGTCCGCACCGCGCTCCGAGCGCAGTGAGTTGGCGGCGTACGAACGCAAAAGTCAATTGTGAGAGCGTCCCTCAACTGTCATATGATTGAAATGCACTGAAATCGCCGTTTTTTTCGTCATTTTTTGAGCAGAGAACGAAAGCATTCAATTTTTTTCGAACGCATCGAACGCCGAGTTCTCATTTCTTCACTCGACGACACGCTAAAAAACTTCACCGAAAGAACGGTTCGCTTTTCTTTCTTTCTCTCTGCTGCAGAGCGCAACGCTCGCTTTCAGTCGCAATGGAGAAGTGTGAACAAACCATTGATTCCAGAATTAAACTCATCAAAGGTTTGAGTTTTTCTTTGTTTCTTCTTTTTCTCGGCATTTTCTTTTCTTTTATCGTCTTCGTTACGATTCTGAAGGTAAGGACGGCAATAGAATAACCACGGTTGTTGCTACGCCCGGTCATACGTCGGACAAACCCCAAGAAATATCGTATACCGATGCAAAAGTGATCGGCAACGGTTCTTTCGGTGTGGTGTACCAGGCGCGACTTGTCGACACTCAAGAATTGGTCGCTATCAAGCGAGTATTACAGGACAAACGCTTCAAGAATAGAGAACTGCAAATAATGCGACAATTGGATCACTGCAATATCGTTAAACTGAAGTACTTCTTTTACACAAGCGGCGAAAAGGTAATTTACTCTCTCTTGAGTTGATGCAACGAACGCTAACAACGCTTTTCATTAGAAGGACGAAGTATATTTAAATCTCGTTCTCGAATATATTCCTGAAACGGTTTATAAAGTTGCGCGGCACTATAACAAATTGAAGCAAACTATTCCTCTTTGTTTTGTAAAACTCTATATGTATCAATTGTTTAGAAGCTTAGCGTATATACATTCGTTGGGAATATGTCATCGAGACATTAAACCGCAGAATTTATTGTTAGACCCAGAAACTGGTGTTCTTAAATTGTGTGATTTTGGAAGGTAAGTTTGTTTCAACATTCTTGCTCTAAAATTTGATAATTTTAGTGCAAAGCATCTGGTCAAAGGAGAGCCAAATGTTTCATACATTTGCTCGCGTTATTACCGCGCTCCAGAATTAATTTTCGGTGCGACTGATTACACCACAATGATCGGCAAGTTCTGAATTCTTCGACCAAAAACTAAATGAAATCTTTCTTCAGACGTTTGGTCAGCAGGATGTGTTTTAGCTGAACTCTTACTTGGACAGCCCATATTTCCGGGTGATAGTGGAGTCGATCAATTAGTGGAAATCATTAAAGTCATTGGAACTCCATCGAAAGAACAGATACGAGAAATGAATCGAAATTATACAGAATTTAAATTTCCTCAAATAAAACCTCATCCTTGGCCAAAGGTAGCTTACCAATTTTACAACTTATACTTAAAAAAATTCTTAAGGTTTTCAGACAAAGGACACCACCAGAAGCCATTAGTTTAGTTTCACAGCTATTGGAATATACACCATCAGCAAGAATAACACCATTACAAGCTTGTGCTCACACTTTTTTTGATGAACTTCGCGATCCTAATACAAGACTGCCTCACGGAAAAGAACTTCCACCTCTTTTTAATTTTACTGAGCACGGTATTGAGTATTCAGCATATTCTGGTTTTTATTGTTAATTTTTCAGAACTGCAAATACAACCTTCATTAAACTCAGTAATTATACCTCAACATTTGTATCAAGAAAGTGGATATCAAAGCGATGAGATGACTGTCTCTTCACGCAGTGTATTTCGCGATTTAGAGCCTGACTCTTCTAATTCGGTAAACGCGAAAACACAAGAAGCGAGTGCAGAAGAACTTTAATCAAAGATTTATTCAAAATTTTGGCGGCAATTGGTATTCATCCATATACAGAGGTTCGTCAGACTCTTGTGGCCTTAAGTACAATCGTTTGTCGAGCTCTTCATCGCAAAGTTCCGGACTCCAACCGGCATCGTATTCTTGTGCTGTGACTGCTCTATATTTCACTTTTTCAAGCCATTCCATTTCTTTTCTTTGGTTCACTCCCAATCTCATTGTCGGCTTTGACTGCACAGCCATAAACCTCTTTTGACGAATCATACTTCGAAGGTGTAACTGTTCCCAATACTCTTTAGTGTTGGGATCGTACGCGTCGAGCGGCGGCGGCGGGCCGAGATTCAAATCCCAAATCCAGTCGGGATACTCACTGTCGTCTTTGATCTTGATATCTTCACCCGTCTAAAGAACGCATTTCAAGAGATTAGACGGTCACAAAACGAACGATCGCACGCATACCTTGTTTATGTTCGAGCCGCAGACAAAGTTCACCAATTTTTGCGCGTCGGTCTCCACCGGTAGTCGAAAGCGTTTGTAGCCGGTCGAAATGCCACCTTTGACCGCGAAACCGGCGGTCGATTGGTGAACGATGCGCTCGACTTTCGTCAACTTTGTCGCAATCGCTGCGATCGAAAACATGTTCACTTTGTCGTCTTCAGGGGTCCACCACTCATTGCGTCGCGTTTGCGATCTTTTCGAACTATTTTTTGCGTTCGATTCAAATTTTATAAAACTGCACTTTTTTTAATTTAAATTTTAAATTTATTCACTTTTTAAAATCTCTTTTATTCTATTTGAATTTGTGCGCAAAGAAATTATTTAAAAAGTATTTCGTGAATGCAATTTTGAGTCTGCAACATTTACTTCGACTGCTCATTTAAGCATTGCCACCAAATTTTGTTTTATACTATTGTATTATTGATTATTAAAATTATTGTGTGAGCAATAAAAAATATTTCAACTCTTATCTCCTCTTCTTAAGCACACATTTTGACTTATATCTTTGTTTAGATTCATAACAAATGATTGTCTGCAATAACCGATATCTTTGTTCAATTAAACGCGTCCTCAAGTTTTACTGCTATGAAGCTGAAGCTTTATTAACCATTTTTTAACTTCAAATTATAACTGCAAAACCTGACAAGAGTCACGTAACCATTGAAAAAAAACAAGCCAATTTTTTCTTATAATTTACTAAAGCGCATAATTATCTGATTTTAAGCTGATCAATTTGAAAATAGTAATAGAGTATATATTAAAATTAAAAACACTTAAAATCATGGCATTTTTTAAATTTTGTTTTGCATTTTTTTATAATTACTTAATTTCTGAGAAAAGAGTGTTGCAGAAATAGTAAGCAGTATCAACGACATGATTACGTTTGATTGAGAAAACGTCGCATTCTTTAAATTTTCGAAAGTTTTTTTTACTTAGAGCAATGATTAGTAATTATTTCTTAAAAATTATTGAAGTAGTATTTTGAACCAGGGTTCGATGAAAAATGTTAAAAATATCAAGATAATTTTAAGTGTTTTCACAATTGGAATTTTGTCAACAAAAAGTAAAGCGCAAACAAAGTAACACAGTAACAAAGAATCCGACTTTATTTCGATCAAAAAGTTTTTACAATGCTAGATGATTATTAAATTGATAACATTTTGAAATCCAAATCATAAAAATGGCCGCTTAAAAAAGCAGGTGAACTCGCAAATAATATATGCAAATTTTTGACAAACCAATCTTTTGCTCAAAAAAAATCGTATTAAACTTTAAAATGATTTGAGCCTTCAAATTTTGGGTTCTTTAATTAGAATTGGACAAATTTCGCACTATAAACTGTCTTTCATTTTAATCTTTGGTTTGTTTTCATCCTTGATTAACATTTTTACATTTTGTATTAAAAACTATTTTTATTATTGAGGTGCTGTGGTGTAGTGGTAACATACTGCTGCTAAGTAATTACAGCAGTGAGCTGAGTTCGATTCTCAGTAGCACCCAACTATAATCAAAGGGATTTGAGCTAATGTGGTGCACATTCTCAGCTCAAGACATCCTTCTTTGATTATAGTTTTGATAGAATTTTTTGTTTAGCATAGTTTCGTTTTTTCTTTTGAATTTTTTTAAATTAAGACTTTGAATTCATGAGAACAGGTTGAATTATCATGAAATATTGTTTAAAAGTAAAACTTTTGCTATTTGACCTTTGAGTTCGGAGGCTAATGAGCGTAATTTTTAATTGAAATTAACAAAAACTTTTTTTAACAAAATAAAAAGCTTAAATATGGTTTATCTCTTATGATCAAGAAAATTTATTTATTCGCTCCCTTTTATTTTTTTCATCTTCAACATTTTTTAATTTAAGTGAAAAACTCTACCTCATCTTAAATTAAAAAGTTAAAAAATTTAAATATTTCCCAATTCAAATCATTTAGCAAACCTAAAAACTTTTAATTCTACTTCAAAATAAAACTTTCATTTTAATCACCTTGTTTTTTAAACATCGCACGTTTTGCTTTAATTTTATATTTTTAATTAAATTCCTATGCATATTTAAACACACTTATCTCTGCTACTTTTGATGATTATTTTTTGATGTCATTGACTAGCTTTCACTGGGCACATACCAATTATGGATGTATAATAATGCAAGCGCTCTTTTTAGGTCGCATTCGATTCTTGTTGCTAGGAGTATAAAAGTTGTCGCTCGAATATCTCTTTGTGATTAGTTTAATTAAAGTTCATTTTTCAATCGTAGAAACTAAATGATAGGTGCAATCATTGCAGATAACGTTTGACATTTTGAGAGAGATAAATATCTTGTGCATTTTGGAACTGGATAGTTCAAGTGTAAAGGAATGTAAGTTGTAGTCAGTTTATTAGGATACAAAATCACTTGAATCAAATTGAGTACAAATTTTAAAAATTCATCGTATCGGTTATTAAATCTGACGCATTTTCTTCGACCGCTCGTTTAAATGTCTTAACCAAATTTTGTTTTATAAAGTCTTTAAAAAATTTGTGTTAACGTAAAAAAAAATCAAATTTTACATTTACCTAAATTTATTTTAGCTTCACTAAATGCATCTTCCGATATCACTTCTGATTCCAGGCCTAACAAGTACCAGATAAACTTATTGAATTCTTCTTTTGTCATTGCATCTCTTTCGCCGACAATCGATTGAAAACTTTTGCGAACTCTTTGCCATAAATTTGGTTCACTTTAGATCAAATTTTTGAGTTGAAATTTTTGAGCAAAGAGTTTTTTACCTAATGTCGCATAACGACAGAACCATTTTAAAATCTGTTACTTCTATTGAATCTTGCTTTTCGCCATATTTAAGCGCAAAAAATAAATCGTCGAAAGCGGATGATTTCAATATTGATGGTGCTTGATATAATCAATGAGAATCAACTCTAATGAGATTTAAATTTACCTTTTTTCAAATTGAAAAAATTTACAAATTCTTCTCTGTTCTTTATTTTTGTGTCGCTTAAATTTTTAATTTTTTCTTTTATAATTTCAACCGTTACTATCAAAGTATCGATTATGGCTAAGCTGTCACCACAACTAACTGTTCAAAAAACTCGTTCAGTGATGGCCATAAAGTTGCTTATCTTATCCACATATTTGATACTGAAATAAACCAGTTCTCAATGGATAAAGATAAGAACTTTATTTCCGCCACTCTATTTCTTCAAATTATTTTTTAATCAACATGATAAGAATGATACCCGTTGAAATTGTTGAAGAACTCGAGATACTCTTAAAATCGGAATCAATTTTTTCCTCGTTCACTTCATCTCTCTCATCGAAAGGTTGCCTTTTAATCACTTTTCTTTCGATATTTTCCTCACGCTGTTCATTCTCTTCATCTATTTTGACTTTCGAACTTTGTGAACTTTTAAATGCTTCAGCGGCTAATTTTGCGCAAACTTTAACGAATTTAGCACAAACTGGACTTCTTGGAATTCCGGTTTTCTTACTGTAACATTAAAATTAAATCAAAGAATAATCTTTAAAATCTAAATCTTACCAAATGGAAAGATATTTTAAATCTTCAAAAGAGTAAAGACTTATTCTGATGTTTTTCCGAGAGCAAATAAACTTCTGTACATTAAATGCAAATAACGAAGCGTCTCTTTTCTCTTCATCGTTCGGATAGTAAACTGGAAGTTTGGTTATTTTTAAATTTGTCCAAAGCTTACAACATGTCATCCAAATTAACGCTAATGCACTTGGTCCTTCCCAAGTCCAGCTTATGTGATCAAAGTCTATCACAAAACCATAACTTAGAAGATTTCGATGTTAAGATAACTCACCTTTAGACGAAATATCGTATTCTATAAAAAGAGTTTGAACCGGTAATCCAGGCTTGAACGCTCCTGATTTAAATTTAAGTAAAAACAATCGATTGCCATTTGTCCCCTCAGGATAAATAAAAATCTGTTCTGTTTTTGATCGCTCGATTATTTCTTGCATGACATCTTTTCGCGAAGAGGGATCTTCTCTTTTCACCAAAATCGGATTGTTTAGCTGAACGAGCTCTGCAGATGAAAATAAAATACACGTAAAAGAGCTTGCAAAAGTCACTTACTTGACAAAATCAAATTATTTACTAGCTGATATTGAGAAACACAAGTAAGATGATTAAACAAATTTGCTGCAATCAAGTCAAACATCGAAGAATGAGGTGTGAGTATAAGTATTGGAGCACGTTCTTCTACAATTGATTCATTCTTCTTATTCTTGTTCTCTTTCGCTATGATTACAGATAAAAGAAGAGTTAGAACTGCTTTGCTTACATTCATCTATAATTGAAACCCAGTGGAAACCGAGAAAAAAGAACGCGGCTCTAAACCAGAAATTAGGTAGGAACATGTAATATTTTCTAAAAAAGATAAGATTTTGAAAAAAACTGCAACTTTAAATGAAACTTACTTAGTATAGTAATAGTTTGAAGGATTAAAATAAATTTTCGCCTGAAAGCAAATCAAGCCCGAAATCCATGTAAAGATAAAACATATGAGAGCTAATAGTATTCGAGTGATAACCAGTGGTGTTAAAACGATAAACTATTTTTTAAACAGTTTTAAATAATTAAATTATTTACCTTTAAATAGCTTACCTTTAAATAATCGATTCTTGTATACTCATTTCGAACAATAAAAGGATTTGCAGCCAATTTATCCATTTTTAAGAAATGAGAAAGAGAAATTCTAAAAGTGAAAAAAACTCTAAATTACATTGCGATTATTAAAAAGCTAATAGATGCTTAACATTGTTGTGGAAAATGATAATCAAGCACTTGTGTCAACCAAAATGTGACGGAAAATTTGGTCTTTGTCACAAATTGCACATGAAAGTTTTCATATCGTGAAGTGATAGCATTTATCAATTGCACTAGCTAAATATGGGTTAATAGTCATTTGCTATCTTTACTAACCGAAAGTATATATTTTTTGGCAGAGCAGTTAAAGGGACTCTGCCTCGTGAAGGAACCCTTGCACGTTTATTTGGTTCTCTTAAGAAATGTGCTAACAATTTGTTTGTTATGTGGTTTATGAAACTACAGTTCATTTGTAAATAAAGTCATTGGTTTTATGCAAGTTGTCAAGTGTATTCGGGGAGTATGTTCATGCACCACCAATTAAACATAATTGAATCAAACTATTTACAAACATTAACTCCATAAAATATTTACAAACAATATGAAAATTTGCATGTCACCAGTGTAGTTGCAAGTTGGCATGGAATCAAAAGAAAATATTTTCTATTTTATTTCATTTACTGTAAGTTAGTTAAAAATAAAACAAAGAAAACAAAGCAAACTACACGAAGGTCAAAACTTTAATAATTTTGACATTAAATTGGCACTAAACATAAAGTTTTTTGACAAAGATTATGCTCAAAAGCATCTCACAATTTATTTTATTCAGATGCCTCTACTACAATCGAAAGTGTTTTTAAAATTATAAATGCAAAGCATAAAAAAGCAAGTAAGAGAGAAAAAATTTATTCCTTTTAAATAAATTATTTACGATTTTCAATAATTTAAATACATTAACTCACAAGTCGTTAAGTTAGAACTTGATAAAAATTTCTCGCTCAACTTTTGTTTTAGACTTTAGTTTTTGAAATTATGTTGAAAACAAACTTTTTTGAATGTTTCACATCATTATTTTGTTACCGGAAAATGCGGTAAATAACGCCTGGCGGTATATTCAGAAAAAAACGGTTTTTGTTAATAAAATGTGTGCAAACACATAAAACGCTTGTTTTTGTTCGTTGCTTGAAGGCAAAAAAAAAATTAGCGCTGTCAACCGTACTTTTTCAACTGTTGCTACGAGACATTTTCCGCATATTACGTGAATCCGCTTTGTTAATTGATGTCTCGTATTCCACACCACGTTTTTCTTTTGCTCTTTCTTTGATTGAAATTCATTTGCCTAAAATTTATCAGATAACAGCTCTAGAGTTACGAGGAGGTTAGGTAAATATGTAAAGTAACCACTTTTAAACGATCAAGAAATGAGCGATCAAACTTGTGATGCAAGTAACTTTGAATTTCTACCCACACACTCTGCAATGTGCTAAGTTACATTCTACTTAAATAAACTTCCGTTTCATTTCTAAAAAAACGCCAACCATCGCTTACACGAATAGATTTAATCGTGTTTTAACATTTGAAAAGTGAATTTATTGCGTTACTTACAAGTTGAAAGTCTTCGTTACTTTAAATTACACCTGTTTAATCATATAAACATTTTATTCAATGTTAGTAGCTTTTCTAGTAAACGAAAAACACTTGCAATATACTGCGTTTAATAGCATAATAGTTGCTGCACGTTGCTTTATATGAACGCAAAACACGCCTACTTAGCGTGTGAAAAAAAGTATTTTTAGTGTGCAATGAATTATATGCATGGATTCTAATGATTAATCAGATTCTTTTTCACACTTTTTACTTTGACGTAAAATATACAAATTATTAAAACAAAAATTAATTTTTATTAAAAGCCAACTAGTTTCGGCTTCGTT
>NCKU01003311.1:0-15529 GCA_003675995.1 Dinothrombium tinctorium | reverse complement strand
TAAGTTAAGTTATTACAAAGTTATTTTTAGATATTGAGATTATATAGAACGTAAAATTGCACCGAATTATATGAATTTCTAATATCACATGTCTTCTTGAATGAGTCTCAAGAGTTTAATCACTTTTTGAGTTTATTTAATTTTTTTGTTCGGTTTTTAATTTCTCATGGAGTGCAACAAATTCCTTTTAAGTGCACTCAAAACTTTTTAGATTTAGAATTTAAGCCAAAGCTGAAAAGTAATTTGAATTTCATTAAACGCTAAACTGTTTAATTTTAATTTTACAAATCATTTTACAAATTCATCTTCTGTTTGTATTTAAAGTTAAAGCTTCGCCTTACATTGATATCAACTATGTTATTTTTTCAACAAAATATTTCTTAACAATTAAATTTTAAAATGTATTATGAAACAAAGTACATGAAATGAATTCAACCAAAATCAATCACTTCAAAGCAGAAAGTGATATCGATTTTCTCGCTTCATTTCGTTTGCTCTCGACTAACATGGGAATTCAAACAAAGCGTGCGAAAATGAAAATATTTCATGATACATGCTTTCATTGAACAATATGGTAAATTGAGAATAAAGAGAATATCGATTTTCATTTTGGTTTTCTTCTCGCATTTCTTTTCATGAAATGAATTAAGTGCGAAAAAGTTTCTTTTTTGGTTATTTCAAACAATATTAAATTCATTAAAGAAGATTCTTTTGAATTTCAACACAAATTAACCCCATTCTCAACCTTAAAAAATTTGTTTCACTTTCTTTTATGAGTAAATCGAAAGCTTTATGCGGTTTTTAGACAGAAACCGAAAAGAAATTTGCATCATTTCGTGAGCAAAGAATTTTCTAATGTTTTTACTTTTTTCTATTTAAAAAAAACATAAAAATTATTTGAAACAATTTAAAATAATTTTTTAATCATTTTAAAATTATATACATTGAAAATTTTAATTTATCTTTCAAGTGAAACATCAATCGTAATTGAAGTTTCTTTTATGCAAACGCCGATCGTTAAATGTGCAATTTAGTTAATGAGCAAAGCTTAATGTGGACAAGGGAGAAAAAAAAATTTAATGGCTTTCATGTTTAATTCTTTGCATTTTGTGTGAAAAATTGCAAAAAAAGTAAAAAGTAATAAAATTAAAAGGATAATTCACAAAATATTTTACGCATACTTTTTCAAAGAATTTTTATTTTATTTAAAAAATCTTAATCGTAGTATGTGCGTAGTATGTATTCAATTCCAAAACACATCAAGAAACGCTATGTGAAGAATGCATTAGTTAAATTGATTTTTTGAAATATTTATGGTCTCCATGGGCGATGCTTGAAACTTTAGTTAAGGTGTAACCTGAAGAGAATTTGAGATTTTGTTTAAACTTTAATTACACTGCCACCTTGAATTTTAAATAGAACAGAAAACGAAGAACGAAATTATTTCACGTCATGTAAGAATGTAAAGAGTTCGAAAAATAGTTTTTCTTTAAATATTTTGTGACTATCATGTTTTGAACATATGATTACGAAATTATACTTCAAAAAGAATCTACCGACAAGTAAAATGTTTTGAATAAAATTTTTAAGATAAAAAGTTTACTCAACTACCTACTAAAAAATTTATTTAAATAAAATTCTAAGAATAAAAAAATTCGCTCAATTCTATCTACGCAGATTTACGAAAAGTAAGAAAAAAATTGAATGATTACGAAAGTATTCAGTATTCAAATGAGAATCAGAGGCAATAAATTATTTTTTCTGTTGAATAGTAATTGCAGAGAACGCCCTGCTACAATAAAATTGATCAAACAAATGTTTATAATTAAGAAATATATTATTTGCTATGTTTATAATTATTGAAAATATATGTGAATAAAATTGCAATAATAATTTTAAAAATCAACCTTTTCGCAAGGACTTCTCACAAGAGACAACAAAAAGTGAATTGATAGCATTGTTCATAAATCAATGATAACACAACATAACATTGGCCACAAGACAAATTGGTTTCACATTTAGCTTCACCCATTTTTCTCTTTTTTCTTCGCTTGATCTTTTGAAAAAGCGCAGCAAGAGCGCTTATCTCCTGTCGTGTAAATGATTACTTAAATTGGTAGAGAGAATCGAATCGAAATGTATTACATTGAAGTAGAAAAAAGTTTCGCTAGGTTCGAAGCATTTCGCGTAAAGTGGCAAACTTTATTTTGCACAGCTATAGTACTAATTAAAGTAGCCTTTGTTCGTTTCACGAAGAAATGAAAAATTAATATTTAATTTAGCCATAAAAATTAATTAAGATATAATTTCTTACATTCTAACATTAATTATGATCGCTTAATTTATCTTTTCTTCATCTTAATTAAGCGCACTTAAGCGTTGCAAACGTTGAATAATTTTGTGTGTTGTAATTTTAATTGAGATCACTTTGAAGATGAAATAAGTAAAACTGCGTCACTATTTTACCATATTTTTTCACAAATGATTACAAAATATTGCGATAATAATCTTCCTCTGAGCGAGCAGTTAATCGAAAGTCGTATTGTGAAATTTATTTTAAAATTCAAACTTAAATTAAACGTTTTAAGTAATTTTCTTTGTCGCTCACTTTAATATGCATAGCCATTATCGTTTAAAATCTCGTGTTGCACATTGAGAAATATGCAAGGAGGAGGAGAAGACAAAGAGAAAATGGCCTACGATTTGTTTTCCATTGCTTTTCACTGTTTGACAGCATACAGTTTTGATCGAATAAATTATTTACAAGGACAATCGAAGCAAATATATTACACACTCACAGCAACACTTTAATGATTCTTTTTTGCGCATCGTAATTATGATCGAGATGTGAACAAAAATCGATTATATAAACTCAACACCCTATGTGTGTGTACATATACTATATATACATAGCATTTTCAAACCAAATAAATTAGCAATCTTATAAAAGGAAATGCATTAAAAATTCACTTTCTTGTTTGAATTATAAATTAATATGTGAAAAGTAGTACAGTATCGCGAAAATAAAAAAATGTAATCTATTCAGCAAAAAAGTGTGGTTCAAATCGATAAAGTTTATTTTAGAATCAGTCGTTTTATTCTCGCTCAACCAAATATATGAAAGCTGCAATATTTGAGCTCTACAATTTTTATGTTCAAATTATATTCTAAATAGATTCTTATCACATCATTACGAGCAATATTTTTCAATAGTTTGCTTTATAAAAAAGTTTGAAAGCACGAATAAATTATTTATAATAAAAATTTCATATTCACTATAAGAGCTCATTTTTCAGCGACTTTATTCGAAAATAAATAAAATTCAGAAAAGAGTTTTCAATTTTACTGAGGATTTGTAAAAAAATTTTCACTTCACTTGTTTGTATAGGGAAATGTGTTTCTACAGTTTATTCTACTTTTCATTATATTGATTTATTTCATGCACTCAGTGATTTCGATCTGCATTCGTATAAATTATACATATGTGTGTATTCCATATGTCACATATAAGAGACGCGATTCCAAAAGTAGCATCAGCACAAAACGTTATCGTCATTAAAGGTTATATTCTTTTTCTGCATGAATAAACGAAAAAAAGAAATGTTGATGTTGTTACCATATTTTGCTAGAGTCATTTATATTACATGACTATTGATCGCCATCGAGAAAGGACATTACTAAGCGGGAAAATTTCTTCCTTAGAAAAAAAAACCAAAATAAATTCTCATTGTATTTGAAAAAATTTCCGTTAAAATTTTTAGTTTGCTTTGCAAATGTATTCTAAATCGAAAAATAAAATCATCATACACTTTCCTCCTCTTAAAATTCAAAGAGCAATTAAAAATAAAGAAAAGAAAAGCAGAGCGAAATTTGTTTATAACGTTCATGCGATACACGTAAAAACATTTAATTGTCCTCTTGTTTCGAAGTTAATAAACGTTGTGAAATATGAATTTATAAAGAGAAAAAACCATTGCGATTTTTTGAGATGAAAAAATAACAATTCGTGATGTTTATGAAAAATGATGACGCTGCCATAGCTGAATTATTACTTTAAGCTTTTATTAATTTTTCATGCAGGATTCATTATTTTTTAGTTCGTTGCTTTAAAAAAGCTTATACATCCAAATTTTTGAAAGCGTTTTCATTCATTTTTAGAGAAGTTTTATGTTTACCGTTGTATGTAAATATTTTCGCTACAAAACAGAATGTAAATAATATATTTTGCCCGGTTCGTTAGATTTCACTTTTATATATAGTTAATAAGGAGAAAAAAAATATTCAGTTTGAATGAAAATGTAGGGAAATTTCTAAAACCTATTTAAAATAAGCAGTCGACAAAATTTACAAAATAATGCAAAAGGAGTTGAAATTCGCCGTTCAAAAATTCATTAATTTCTCTTCTTGTTATCTCACTCTAAAGTCCTGCTTTATATTACAATGCATTCCAATAATTAATTATCTGGGCGTTAAATCGGATTTAACGATCGATTCACCTCGAATGCTAATCATTATTTATTTTCAAAAAGTATTTTACAATTATATATAAAATTTTTTTTAGTTGAATTTATTTTTCACTTAAAGTTAATTATATTTGATTTAAATAAGAGAGAAATATAAAATGATTATAGGATTAAAAAATATGAATATTACTTAAAACTATGGTTAATGCTTTGATAATAATAATCAAATAGTTTACTAATTCATCATAAATCAAAGGCACACACACACATTAATGAAGAAGACGAAGAAGAAGTGCGCATACAAATTCATTTAGAAGATTAAAAATGAATTGAAATAAAAATGAAAGCGATGCGAGAGGAAGAATTGCGCAATTTTCGCAAGAAAATATGAAAAAAGTAATAAAACAAAAGAAAAAAGGTATTAGCAAGCGAAACAAATTGATGCGCAGCATCTCTACAATGCTTTCACCTTTTCTCTCGTTTTTCATTACCTTTTCACATTTCAACGAAAAGAAAGGAAACAAAGCAAAGAATTAAGAAGTATTACTTTTAGTAGATAATATTTACTTGCCATTTTGATGTTTGAAATGAAATCTAATTTATACTTTCTTTTGATCTTGCTTTTTAAACACGAAATAAATAGTGAAGTGAGAGATGAATGTTTGCACGAAAATAGCAATTTTCAATTATTAAAATTTTTCAATTAAAAGTTTTTTTAAAAAATCACTTTTCAAATTTAATAATTTAAATTTACTTTCAACGAAAATCAATTAAGATTAGGATTTTTGATTTACAGCTTCGAAATGTAATTTTCGCGTAACATTTCGGCTTGAGAACAGAAAATTTGTTTGAACAATGTAATTCATAAGCGAAAGAAAATATTCTCTTTGCTCACGAAGATCATTTTGGGTTAAGCAATTACAAGCGATTGGAAGCGTTGTTTTCGAAGCGAAGAAGCAAATGAAATGTATCGATTGATCACTTGTACTTACCCTGGCAACGCGATCGGCTGCCTTTCGCTGCCCTTTAAACGATCGTTCGAAAAAATGAATAGATGACAGTAAGAGTTTAATTGAACACTTAAATTTTGCTAGAATTCACTGTATAAACACCGAGAAACCGTACTCACTCATTCACACTCTTATAATGAATAATCAATTTTTTGTTACTTTTATAAATCGCTTGAAATGAGTGTAAATTTTGTGTTTGTAGGATTCTATTTATCTATTTTCATAGCTCATGTGTATGTGTTTTGTGTTTATATGTGTGTGTGTGTGTGATGTGGGCCTGTGAATGTATATATCTGTGTATGTGTGTTTGAGTGTGTGCCTATGAAATGTGCGAGTTTCGATTCGTGGTCACATAAAGTCAAGAATGAAATGCGTGCATTTGGCCGAAACCGGGTGAAGTCATCTGTCGGATACTTGAGTTAAGTGAATTTCGATTTTTTTTTTTCTTTCTTACTTCTTACAATAAGCGTAAACTTTTTAAGAACTTGTACGAACTGTGAAATAATTTTTAAAATTAAAAATTTTTTAAAACACTCGGCGACAGAGAAATTCTTGCGATAAAAATTGTACACAAAGTTTTTTATCAAATCATTTAGCAAACTTTTCTTCTTGTATGTATAAAAACAAAGTCATAAAAATGAGTAATGAAAAATATTAACAAGCTCTATTTAAAATTTTTAAAATAGGGAAAATAAGTGAAGATATTAATTTTTATTGATTTAATAAAAGCATACGCGTATTTCAAAAAATAATTTTCGAAAACGTGAACATTTTTTATTCTTTAATTAGTCGTGATAAAATTTTTTCAAAAATTTTTAAATCGCCGTTTTACTACGGTATTAAAGGATAAAAAATTCATTTTATACTCGTGCTTTTCAGCAATTATTTGAAAAATTCACTTTAAGTTTTAAAATGCGATTGAGCGAAAAATACCGTGTGAAGGCATAAAAGGAAAATGAAAAAAACCTTAGAGCTTGAGTGAATGCAGCACTTGAATGAGATTGCAGATAAATTGGTTTTCGCGAGATGCTTTTGATTTGTCTTAAATTATATTCGCTTCGAAAGAGATATACGTTCAAGTTGAAATAAAAATGAAGAGAAAGCTTTTATGATTTGAAATTATATTTTTATTTTTGAAATTTTATTTGAACAATGAAATAAAAAATAAAAACAAACTCTCTTTATACTTTTGATCAGTTTAAACGCTCTGCAATTTTTTAATAGGACTCTTGCTATGAAACTTGAAAAAAGACTCGAACCATTTTCAAAGTTTTATTTAACATCAGTTTCAATTCCATTTCAATTATTTACATTTATAACATAATTCTAAATAATTTTTTTAATTAGATAAAAATTTTCTCATTTAAATTAATGATTGTAAATTTAAAACAAAAATATAAGTGCATTTGAATAAGCGTCGATTGTCGAAATTATTATTATTATTATTTAATAAAAAAAAGAGCAAAATTAAAAATAATTTTAAATTTTTAGTGCTGAAATTATAGTAAATTTTGATAAAAATAAAAATATTGAGAAAAATATTATCAGTAGATACATGAAACACATAAAGCAAATCACTTTTTACATTATGTTTAAAATCCTTTTGAACGATGCGAATAAAATTAGTTTTTTAAAAATAAAACTTTGAAATTATTCAACAATTTGAAAATTTTAATTCTTCAAAAACGTCACGCTTCACTGACTGCTTTATACATAGAATTAAGTCAAATTCATAAAACATCAATTTACAAGTGACGATTAAATTTTAAGCAAAGATGAATTACAATCGAACTGAACGAAATATATTTGGAAAGATGGAAAGCAATGTCGCTACTGTTGTTGCTATTGCTGCTGCTGCCAACATTAGATGCTACAAGTGCTCTTGATAGTGAATGGAATGCTACCCCAAGCGCCCAACTCGCTTCTTTTCCATCGATTTTTTTCGCAGCCGTAATCGTTTTATTTAACTTAAGTCCTAAGCCTTGATTCAAAAGTAAAGTGACATAAGTTAAATCAAGACACGCGAAAGGATAAGTGCGCAGAAAATTTTCTTTTTGCTCGTTGCTTAAGCTTTCCCTTCTCGAAGTATAATTTGTATTCGTTGCGAACATTTCTTCACAAATTGCTTTAGCGCGGACATAATACGCATCTACTGTTAAGACGGCTTCATCTCCATTCAACAGACCATACGTTAGTGCATGGTCGTAGTAATGAGATATCGCATATATTGGCTGCCGATCGAGATATTGTGGTGCTTCAACAAATTTCTGACCATTATCATCTTTCTTGATTACAAACGATCGAATAACATCAAAGCAGTCGCCGTTTTCACCAGTTATCGTGTAATTAACTCCTTCGAAAGTCCAGTTCGCTATGCGACCAAGTGGAATACACGGATGGCTTAGTTTAATTGTTTTTTCATTTTCATCAACATCTTTATCAGTCAATAGAATAGACTTTCGCGATGAACGAAATCCGTAGCCAAGATAAGAACGCGTGTAAAGAGTTTCAGTTTTACAACCAATGTGGATGTCGGCAATTTTCTCCTTCGGATAAAGCGATCTATTCTCTTCTAAAACTTTAAATGTCACTTGCGTCGAGCCTCCACCGAGATCAACCACACCGAATGAACCTTCTTGTAAGTGAAGAGAATCTTTCAGAAAATTAATTGTCATCCAAGCGTTTATTCCTTCCGAATCACCGTCAAGTATACTGATCGATGTCACATTGAAAGGATACTCGCTTAGCAATTTAGTAACCGATTTTAAAATAGCGTCAGTTTGCTCTGGTTTCAATAGACGAAGACCAGCGGTCGCCAGAAATTGTAAGCCTGTCTCTTTCCTAATATTTTCCGGTACAACTTGGAGGGCGAATTGAAGTAATGGGCGCATGCTTTCGGCCGCTTTTTCAGGCTCATCGAAATATTCGTTTAAACCGGGCTTCACTTCTAGAAAATTTTCACTTTTCAAGCCCAATTTAAGCGGATCTTGCGTCAATAATTCAAAAACAAATATATGAATGCGTGTTCCTGTGCTTCCTGCGTCGAATACAATCGAATGATACTCGTATCGAATGTTTATCGTACTCTGAAAATAATGATAAAAAATGTTTGAAGAATTATTTTCCATTTTTTTATGAGGATAAAAATATTTTTATTGCTTCAAATAACTTGTTAGGTAATTGTAATCATGATTCGACGTTATTTTTTTGACAAACGACGGTCTTTCGAACGATTAAATGCAATAAAATCAAAGCAAAAAAACAAATAAATTTTTTACGACCGTCTATTTTTATTACATTTTAACTTGCATATTCATTCATAGATTTCAAATAGTTTAGATTCGTTTTTAAAAGTTAAATTTAAAAAATAGCGCAATCGATGAATTTTTTATATTTAGATTAATCGTTTTTATCTGCCAATGTCAAGAAGAATAAATAGTTTAGTTGCTCGCGTAAGCTCAAAACAAAACAAAAAAATAAATTCGATCGCTGACATTGCCTTTCTTAAAAGGAGTGTTTAAGGGAAAAATACTGCTTCTTATCTATCTTGCTAGATTGAGAGAAAAGGAAATGATTAGGTTGGATTTTTTCGTTGTTTCACACTGTTGCAAGGTTCTATACAGCGAAAATATCTTAACTAGAAAAATTTCATAGAAAATATTAATTATTTTATTCAGAGAGAGGAAAGAGCGAGAGAAAAACAATACGTGTATTCACCCCAGTGAATAATTAAATAATGAGGTGTTTTTCGGAGCGAATAAAAAAATTGCAAAATATGTTAAATAAGAAAATAAGTTCTAAGGTTAAAATTGAAGATTATTAGCTTATCATACATAATCTTAAAATAGAAAATATGCTTATTGAATTTTCTCTTGAACAAACATATTTTCAAGTGAAAAATTTAATTCAATTCATAATTGGAGAATTTTTCACGAATCTAATTGCAGCAAAAAAAGCAAACTAAAGAAAATAAAATGTTCGCTTTTCCTATGCTCGCAAAAACTTTTATCAGACATTTCATTAAATACTTACAGTCGAATTAACGTCTGAATCGCAGATCGATCGTCGCGGTAACAAAGCGGAGGCGAAGAAGCAAATTTTCACCACGAGTGAAATGTAGCGATAAAATGAGGAAAAGACCATTGCCACAATTTTCTTTTTTTCTCTCTAGTTCTGTCTCAAAGCCAAAACGAAGAAAGCGTTCGAGTTTGCGAAACAGAGTGAAAATAGTAAAAATCGTTTGGCAAGCGACAGCTGATAGAAATCAGAAGAAAAAAATTAATTAATTAGAAAAATGTTTTCGCAAAATTAAACGAATGATTGGTTGCATAATGAACGTCATCACTAAAATGATGATTATTAATTCAAATGTAACCGCGTCGATTTCGAACAGCATGATTAAGTGAAAATCTTCAAACGTTTCGTATCGCGATAATTTTACATAAGCGTGAAGGAGAGGATTTGTTTCGATTTAACTTTTGTCAAGTGGCCAAATTTCTTTCGCAAGTGAATTAGCAGATTTAAACGCACAATGTATATTTATATTATTATTTATGTATTATTTATTATTATTATTTGATTTCCATGAGAATGAAAATCAAGTAAAATAACTTAATCAGCAAATTCGTTAAAAATGTATTTTTCAAAAAGGTTGCAAAATGAGAATTTCAGGTTAGGAAAAGAGCAAATAGTCATAGCAAACGTGTGAATATTATTTTTTGTTAACAAAAAAGTGGCGTCGCACTTATTTCTGATTTTTTGAAATATTTTGCATGAACCAAACAAAAAAAATAGCAAAGTGAAATTATTTCTTTTTACAAATGCATAATTTGCAATTTCATATATTTAGAAAAATTTAGAAAATATATGAATTATATTAGGTGTTGAAACGAAACAAATTTTTAATTGTTATAAGGTAAAATATGAATTTTTTAATTTTAATTCATCGTGAAAGTATTAAATCACTAAAATGAGTCAACAAAATCTTTTGCGGCGGAATCACTACTTTTTTAAATAAAAATTAACAAGTTTTTTATTCATGTTTTTCCTTAATTTTATATTTAAGTTTAAATTATTTCATTTTTATAAAATGTGAAGGGCTTTTGGTGATTTTCTATTGCCATCGTGGGTGTTATGAATGCGAATACAAATGATGAAAAGTAAGTTTCTGGTTTCAATAATAATACAAGCTGCAGAAAATTGACAAAATATATGTTTAATTAAGTAAAAAAAGACACAAATTACACAATAGAAAGCTGAAAACTTCATCTAAAATTTTCTAATTGAGTATTTCTATGTATTTTGATTCAATTTTGCAGCAAAAGATCGTGAGATGGGCACTTTTTTGCCTACATTGATTTTTACCGGACTCTTAGCGAGCTTCATTGCTGCTAATTTTAGCAGTTTTACAAAGGATTTATTGAAAACTTTCAGCAAAAGCATTTTAAAATGTAAGCATTTAATAGTTATAATCGATCTTACTACCTTTTGCTCAGCAAAAAATCTAATGTGTATGTTAATAATTACCTCATTATAGGTTTGAGTTTAGCGGGTGAAGTAAGTTACTCACTTGCAAACTTTAATAATAAGTCTATGGCGAAAACTTTATTTTTTCTATGGCAGACCTAAATCTCAACTTATTTTTACTTGGTTTGAACATTACTATTGAATGCTTACATTTTAAAATGATTGTGCTGAAAATTTAAGTTTTCAATAAAACTCTTTGTAAAACTGCTAAAATTAGCAGCAATGAAGCTCGCTAAGATTCCGTTAAAAATCAATGTAGGCAAAAAAGTGCCCATTTCACAATCTTTTGCTGCAAATTTGAATCAAAATACATAGAAATACTCAATTAGAAAATTTTAGATGAAGTTTTCAGCTTTCTATTGGTGTAATTTTTTTTCTTTTTGTATTGAGTACTTTTTTATTTAACAAAACACATATTTTTGTCAACTTTCTTTCCATACAGCAAGTACAGTTGTGAAATTGTATTTAGCAGTGATTGTGTTGTGTTAATTGTTGTAGTGTAAATTGTGTTATAGTTTGCTTGTTAGAACTTTATTGTTTAAATGGAACAAACATACAAAAATCTTAACCCAAATATGAATTCTGCAAACTAACATTTATAATGATGATCATGGAATTGACGTGAATTTGAATTCTATTTTACTATTTTAAATTCATCAAAATTAGCCAGTTAAACATCCTTTAAAAAAATTATCAATAGTTAAAAATCAATTGAAAATAAAAAATATTTTTAAAAATTAATTTTCAGTAAAAGTAAAAAAACAAAATAATCTTACCTGACTTTGAGATGAAGAAAGAATGAAGCAACGTTGAAGAGCTCAATTACGTTAAGTCAATATTTGTTCGCGATCGAGCGTTTATAAATGAAAGTTGAATAAGATAAGCGTAGATATCGCGCACAAGTGAAACGTAAAAATGAAGTTCTCTTTCTCTCTCTCTCTCTCGCGCTCTCTCATCGATTAAACGAAGTCGCAATGTGTCGAATCGAATATCGAGTAAAAGAGAGGAGAGCGAGAGAGAAAAAAGAAAATAAAAAATGTACTTTATATGGCTTGTGTCAGATAAGAAGGAATAAAAAAAAATTTCCTAAATCAAAGCGAAGCACATCGCGTCATCTTTTAAACGCAATCGTTATCTAAATATTACACAAATTCGATCAATTGAATTCATTTAAGTAATTCCGATCAGAACAGCGGAACAGAAGTATAATCGCAATTTATTTATTTTTCTCGACTCGTTTTACACTTGTGCAAAAGTTTTAATGATACAATAAAATTTTTCGTGTTGGGCGAGTTTTCGTGCTGTGAAATTTTTTTTTCTTTTAAAAAACTTTCTTCAACCACAAAAAGTTTTTGTTATGGTTACTATTCAGAATTTAGTTCAGCTCGATAAACAAACAGGGTGAAAAAATAAGCAAGTCATGGTAACATATTTGAATGTTAATTTCCATTTTCAAACTTTTTCGTATCACAAATAAACTTGACGTTTTACCATTGAGAATGATTAAAAAGTGTGCAAAACGTTTGTGATAAGTTTTTGATTATATTTTGAAATTTATTTTACAAACAAAATTTTTTATTAATTCAATAATTTATTTCGCACTCGTGTCTAAAAAAAAATCTTTCACTTTTAAATGCTTAACCAGAAAATTTATTAATTTGAGCTCTAATAAACATTTTGATATTTTTAATTGCAATTTTTCAAACGCAATATTTATAAAATTGAATTTAGAAAACACTTTCCTATTCATTTGTTAAAAAAAGATGCTGCAAAAATATTTTGCAATAATTTTCGGCTAAATAAAGAAAATAAAAATTGAAAATTGAAAAATCTCGCCATCTAGTTCAATGAAATTGCAAATGATTATCAATTTTTTCAATTTCAACTTATATTTTTTTCGGCTAAAAAAATATTCAAGAAAATATTTTGATATTGAAGAAATATGATCTTGATTTATGAGGACCATAAGTTGTTGGCACACCTTCATCTATGAACTTGATATTCTTGAAATGTTGCATTGTAGAAAGAAAATGTATTTGCAGGTCCAACAATTGAATGTATTTACTTCAAAAGCGCGTATCGAGCTTTACAATGCATTGTTGTATACGCCTTTGAAATAAATAAATTCAATTTTCACATTCGCAACCTCACACTATATTCGAACTTACAGAAAAGATTATTTTGATCACTGAAAAAAGCACATAAGTGAATTCAAATACAATTCAAATGCTTGTTCTAAGAAATGTAGATTTCATGACTGTAAAGATGAAATTTACACTTTGGATAAAATTATAGATCTACAAATATACCTACAACTTACTCAAGTTTAGAGCTCCACAAAGAAATCAGAACTCAATTTTTGTCTTGAGAAATGTTTTCTTGAGAAATTATTGAAATTTATGCAGAGGTTCTTAAATACACACAAAGTTTTATTTCCCAAACTATTGTGAAAAAGGGTCAAAATTTTAATAACACCGATTTTTTTAACATCCGAACCAACACATTTCTTTCACTTATAATCTGCTTCGGTAATATGCTCATAATTTATTTTGACTTGATTTTGATGATTTTGCGCCAACATTTTTGCCAGAGAGTAGCGTTTTAGGCCGTCAAATAGTATAACCATTTAAAGATGAGTACATAATAAGTAGTACGATCCGATCTCAATAAAGAATGGGTAGAATAAGACAATCACTGATAGTAGATCGAATCAGCGAAAAAATATTTGTTATTTATAAAGTAGATAGTTCAACAAGCCATCGACACAATGTCCATCGAAAACCTAACAAAAACAAAAGTCTGTTAAAGTCAATGAATTTGTTCGTTATTAACATTAAAAACAAAATTTTCTCCTATAGACTTAATTATAAAGTTCGCACTTGAATAAAACTCCGCAAAAGCGTTATGTGAACAAAAGCACTTTGGATTCTTTAATTTCGCATTTGAATCTTTGTTACGACAAAGCATAATAAAGATTTTTGATGTTTTCGCTTTAGATTACCAAGCAAAGCAAAAACTTCGTATCACTGGTCAAGAGCTCGAAGAGGAATGTATTGAGGCTCCGGCTGCCACACAAGCGGATTTACTCTGAATATTATCTGTACTTTATTAATTTTTAATCTCGTTACTAATTTCTTTATGATTTTTTATGATTGTTTTATGATATATTTAAGAGCTATGATTTAATGAATTTGAGAATCGAAAAATTTGCTTTTGTTTCTTCAAAAGTTTTGTTTAATCCTAACTATCAATTGCATTTTTCTTTCAATATCAGTAAAATTCTTTTTTCATTGCTCAATGCTTTTAAAAATTTATTTTATTGTTCAATTCTGCAGCTTGAGTTATTTCTCTTTTTTTGATAAATTTATTTTGATTAAAAAATAAAAAATCACGCAATTTATACAAATAAATTAATTCAAATCAAAGTTTGAATATTTCTAAGGAAAAAACATTAATGCGGTCATAACTGTGCAGATTATTAAGATAATCTTATTTGGAGATTTTTAATTTGGCATTTTTAGTCATAACATTTTTCTTAAAAAGGACTAAGGCATTTAAAAATTAACACAAATATTAATTGTGATAAGAGTGGTTATTAAGGCCATCAATTTTTGTGCTGATTGGTGCCGAATTGTGAAAATTGGTGCAAAATTTGTGACGAGCTCTTTACAACATCTCTCATATCCACGACAGTCATAGTACGAATAGTTACACTCGTAAATCTTAGCACTTCGCGCTTTGCAAGTGCAGCAAAGCATGACCGATTCGGCTATGACCAATGTGATAGCGATTATTGTGCAGAAAAACACTCTTGAACACTCAATGTGCATAGAGAGCCTTTTGTCAAACATCCGCATGTTCGCAATTTCAATCGTCGCTTCTCTTTTAGCGAGCTCGGCATAATCGCGTGTCTCACATTACCGTCTGTCTTCCCGACACTCGTACAAGTTTTCTCATTGCTTTCTCAGCAATTTTAAAACTCATCGCATAAACCACATTTTGCATTTTTGTGTTTTGTATATAATAAAGTTACGATTTTCTAACCATTTTAAACCAAGAAAATAGTTGGTGCATTAATCGAAACTGAATTATTCTGACACCAACTCGTCACAATTTTGTGAAAAAATTAATAAAAATTTAAAAACAAAAATTATTGAGACATAAACTTCATTGAAAGTACTAAATTGTTATCTTCAATATTGTCGCAAGAGTGACTTAAATTCTATTCAAAAAGCCTGCCAATATGGAAATCCAAGAATAGAAAATGTGTTTACTTTGTTTACAGGGAACAAAAGCAGAAATCAAAATTAATTTTGCTTCTTACATTGACGAAATCTCAATTATGAATTTTCCGTTGTAACTTTTCATAAAAAAACAATAAAGTGTGAACACTAAAACGATTCTTTGATGTCCGGACTCAAATAAGCGACTTTAAGTTAAGCAGAATATACTTTATTGAAAGTTCGAAATTGAAACTGTAACGAAACGCAACTCAACTAAACAAACGCTAAATTGCAACTAACTAACAAA
>NCKU01003310.1:0-15531 GCA_003675995.1 Dinothrombium tinctorium | reverse complement strand
TCGAATTTTTTCGGATATTTCGGGGGCATGTCGGATATAATTCCTTAAACTTGGTATGCAATATCAAGTGTCTATAAGAAATCGATTAAGAGAAAAAAGAAAAATTTTTTATGTGTAAATCTCGAGATATAGACATACGCCACTTTTGCAAAAAAATACTTCTTGATTTTTTATAACCTCTAAGTTTTTTTCGATCAAAATTTTCATGAAAAAACATGAAGTTAAAAGAGCTCAATCCAACGACACCTCAATCATTGAAATCGGTTGATGTTTAAAAAAGTTATTTCAAGGGGCGCGTGAAAATTTTGGTGGGCCATATTTCGGCTAAATGGCTCGGGCAAACGTTGAGATTRRGGCTATGAGCTTATCTCTTCGAGTGGAATCGATACTGAAAGTATGAAGAGGGAACATTTTTTAAATCGGGGGTGGGAGCTTATTTTTATAGAGGTTGAGCGGAACGTACATTAAATCAATTTTAATCAATTTTAAAAATCAAATTTAAAAACGCAAATGTTTAGATGATACTAATTCAAAGCAGCAATGTCCAACGCATGAGATTATTAAGATTTCTAAATTCCAAATTATACACACTTCTAAGAGCAGAAAGGCCTCAAATTAAATAAATATTTTATGTTATATTTCAAAATGTGTGCAAACTGAACTTGCACAAATTACGAATTCGCGCGAGTAGCAGTTATCATATTGAAGTGAATTTGATCGCAAATTAAACCTACACTTACTCTTTAACATTAACCAAATTTTTATAAAAAGCACTCGTTAACACCTAAGTAATCGCCGAAAACGTGAGAAATACCCTCTTTCAAAATTGAAAAAATCTATTGTTAAGTTTAAAAAATTTGATGGCTTCTCAAAAAACAAATGAAAACGCTTTATGCATTCTCAATCATAGAAACTTTCATCGTTTATTAAAAGAAAGTAATGAGAGACAAACGACTTTAATTCATCTAGGAATATTTGTTTGAAAATTAGCAAAAGAGTTGCAGATAAAATGGGCAAATTTTTCAAGTAAAAGTAAGAGAAATTTATGAACACTCAAAAATTCAGCGCATTTGCACCGGGTAAAATGTATTTTTCAAAAAAGACAAATTTAGCTTTCATTTACACTTTTGAATATTTTTGTTACAATTCTTTATCAATAAGAAAATTTCGATTCAATCTTTGGGAAAGTTCAGTTTATTGCACAGATGAAATTCGAGGCAGAAATAACAAAAGTTTTTTTTTGTTTTCACTGAAATTTAAATGCACTTTAAAGCATAAATCTGATAGAACTAACCTGCAATTGTTTCTGGCTACTACTCATTTGTCAGCTTCGAATGGTTTTCCAAAAGATTTAAGATTTGTAGTAATGACATTCTTACTCGGTAAGCAAAAGTTTTAGAACTTTGTAAAAATGAAAGCACAACTTCTTGTTCACATTTGAACTCTCTTATACAATGCACTGTGAAATAATTTTTCAGATTATATTTTTCATTATTTTTAATCAGATCTGTGAACAGTCAGATAGAAATAGGTCAAAATTACAAAAATTTGAAAACGAAAAATTATTTTAAACAAATTTCCTTGTGCGTTTTTATATCGAGTATAAGAATTGTATTTGATTTTTACTTAAGAATTCAAGTCAAATTAACTTGATTAACTTATGAACTCTTACTCTTATTTCGAAAGATTTCTTAATGATGGTAAAAAATTTAATAAATAATAGTTTTGCTGCATTAAGTGCATAAAATCAAAAAATTTTACACTTTAAAAACCTGAATTGCAAAAAGTTGCGCGAGAGATTCAATTTGGGATTCAATAGTAAATTCTTTTAATTAATTTGAAAATTATTTCTAAAATTAGCTCACGTACATAGATGTGTATTCATCATTTTAAAAGCATAAAGTACTTCATTTTCGTTCAACAAACAATTCTCTTCATTTAAAAAATGTTAAAAAGTATATTTTCAAATTGTGAGATTCTGATTTTTGTATGATTTTGGATAAAAAATCAAATGCTTCAAAGTGTTGATTCAATAACTCACCTTTGTTACGAACCAGCTTCATCTTGAAAATTTTCTTTTTTACTTAAACTAAACTTCTTTACTTACAATAAAATTAATGATAAGAAAATGAGAGACTTGAGAAAATGTTGAATTTTATTTCTAAAATATTTTATTAACATCAAAACTAGGCACTTAAAGAATGAGAGTTTAAAAACGCCATAAGCAATAGATGGCAAAAGAAAATTTACTTAAATTACAACCGTTGATGTTTCTCAACATGTCACGCTATTTTATTTATTATATGGCTTCTGTTGAATTTGTCTTTTAATTTCACTCACAGATTTAATCACGCAGTGCAAATCGTCGTTAATTTTTTTCACATCTTTCGTCAGTTTATTCATTTCAATCCTTAATCTGTTCACTTCCTTGCCTAAATCTTCTTGAGCCCCTGTATCGATCACGACTCTTTTCACTTCTATGTCTTTCTCGCTCGGCTTATGCTCTCGATTTAGTATACGCTCCGATTCTCTGTGCAATTTTTCAATCTCATGTTTCATCTTTTGAAATTCGCATTTGTACGAAGTGACCGCTTTCGCCAATTTGTGTACGGAGCTTTCGATGCTTCTATCCTGGTCCCTGTTCTCTTGGATTTTGTCGCTTCTCTCTTTATTCATTTGAACGTTCATTGGCGATCCCGCCTTAGCTTTCGCTTGCATTTTTATCTCTTTTGAACCATGCATATCAGTTTTTGAATCTTTTTTCCTTGCTTCCAAAGTATCATCGTCCGCATCATTCCGACTCGTTCGCCGATCATCTCTTCTTTCTTCTCTGTTTTCACTGCTTTTCAATTCTTTGCTTATTATATCTGTGGATATTACACTTTCGATTCGACTCTCTTTGCTACGATCTTTTCTTTTTTCTTTTTTATCTGCCATTTATTTGCATTTGTCGTGTTTGCATTAAAAATTATAAAAGTGTTCAAAAAATGTTAAATTTCTTCTATTTAGGCGAATAATAAAAATTGTTCTTGTTTGCTCGCTAAAGCTGCACGCGAAATAACGATTGTTAGTGATTGAACTGAATGATTGCGCTAGAAAAAATGTCGATGGCACTTTTTAAAATCGTAGTTTCGAAAATAATTTTCGAAATTTATTTTTATTTATTTAAGGATAACCAACTTAGCTAAAAAGTTATTTTACCATTGTGTCCTTTTAAGAAATATGCATAAAAATTTTTATGATATTTTGATTTAGGAGAATTTTAATGATTTTTAAAATTTATCCAATGTTTTTATCTGCCTTATTTCAACGGATGTTTTGTTCAAGATCTTAATGCCTTTATAAAATAATGTATTTTAAAAATAAATGTTTTTAAATTTCTGAATATCTAATTCAGAAAGATTTTATGTAATCCGATCTTGTAATCGGATATTGTCTTTCCTTCATGAAAAAAATTGCTTCTTATTTCCAAATAAGTTAGTGATGCTCTTCTATATATATTTAATATTTATAATAAGCGTGGTGAATTTGATTTGTTCATCGAATGATAAAATTTTTAAACTTTCTCGTAGTTTCAGGATTATCATTTGGATTCAAAAGTTTATTAGTTGTGTCCTGAAGCTGTATACGTTTGATATGATAATAAGTAAATACCCATACTTAGCATCCACAAATAAATTTACTTTCGATTTATGCATAAAAAATTGTTTTTAACATTTTTTGAGGATGAATGTTACTTGATCTTTTAAAAATTCCAAGTGTTCGATAAAATTTATCAAATATGCTGTCGATATGCTTTTCATGATTAAGTTTCTTGTCAATCGATATGCCAAAATTTTTAAATGTTTCAACTCATTATTCTTGCATTTAATCCTTAAGTTTTTAACATCTCTTGACCCAATTATCAATTATTGACATTTTGAAAAGTTTAAAGTGAGGCCATTTTCAAAAAACTAGTTTTCAAGTATTTTTAAATCTTGATTGGTAATTTTTCAAGATCTCTTTTACATCTTGATTTAGTTATTAAAGTCATATCACCCACAAAACAAAATAATTCGCCTATTATTGGAAGCTCTTTTTTTAAGTCGTTAATAAGTAATGACAATATTAAAGGACCAAGGGTTGATCCTCGACGAACTCTTCTCTTTAATTTTGTCATATCGGATTAACTTTTATCGTTTTCGACAAATTGTTTGCGATGGTAGAAGTTTTAAACAAGAGTTTGAAAAGTTAAGATCATCGCTCAATTTTTTAATAAGTTTCTTATGGCGCAAACTGCCAAAAACATCTTTTAAATCTAATTCAACTATGCAGACATAATTTTTGTTTTTCCGGTCAAAATAATTCGAGGCTGTCTCGATAAAAGCGCATTATTTGTTGACAAATTTTTGCGAAATCCGAATTTATTTTAAGATTATGTTATTTTTGCTAGATAGTAACTTATTTGCTTGAATTTTAATTTTAAAAAAACTTTTAAACAATGAGTCGAAAGTGAAAGTAGACGGCGTTCAAGTGGGAAAAAGCAAAAACTTGCTCGAGGCGTAAAACGGCCTATTTACGCACGTAAAATTAAAACTTGTTATTCACAATTTCAGGTATTTTTCGACTCTGAAGTCAGCAATTGCGTTGAGGCAAGTATTTTTCCGAAACGCATTCAGCAATTGAAACGACATTGTGTATCTTTAAATTTTTTTGCGTTTTATTTTTTCTCAAATTTACATCAGCGCTCGAATTGAAATTTGAATTCGAGTAGTTGTTTGTGTTAAGTTTTTCCTTGTTTAAAAGAGAAAATGTCACTCGAATTCGACCGAAGTGGCAAATGGAAAAACGAAGAGCCACTGTGCGATGGCTACACAACAAAAGTAACTCATTTTACGATATACGTTCAAAATGATCATTGCGTTGATTTCTTCATACGAATGGGCTACGAACATGAAGCGCTTGAATTCGATTTCGTGCACAATGGAGTCACGCGAAAGTACACCGTCGATTTTACCGAAGACGGCGTGGTTCGTCGCTGGGGCTACTATCGCAAGAAGGAGCGGATCATCGCGGAGAAGCAAGTTAACTATTATTACGATGAACTAATTGATAAAACTCATACGAATAAACGATATTCACTCCTCTTTTATAATTGTATTTCATATAGCAGAGAAAAATTCAAAGAACTTTAATTTTTAATTTTTTAAATTAAAAAAGTTTAAATTATTTATTCAAATTTCTCTTAATTTTATTTTTCGTTTCCTCTCTAATCTGTTAATCTTTTCATTTACTTTTTGCTCTCTTTGGTTTCATTCGTAATCTGCTCATACATTTGTGAATGATGTCAGAAACATCGACAAACCTGCCAAAATGTACAGCAGAGAAAACAAAAAAGGATTCAGATAAAAAATTTAAATTAGATTGCCGCTTGTGAGCCACATAGTTTTACCCTCTTAATATCACATTGCCATTTCCTTTTTTGCTTTCTTTTCCTTACTGGACCTTGCGAGTCTTGTTTTACTAAATGAAGCATGATCACTAATCAGTCTGCACATTAATACAGTCAAACCTCTCTATTTTGAAGTAGACGGGGACAGAAAATTATGTAGAAATTTAGGGGATGTCGGATTTCAAAAAAGAAATTTCTATTGGAAAATATTTTGATCCAAAATTTTTTGTTCGAATTTTCGAGGATGTAGGATAAGTGAGGTATCGAATTACAAATCTTTGACTGTATATGAAGAATAAATTTAAAATCGTTCCTCTGAATATAAATGTGGTAATAGGCCCAATTTGTACGCAAATTTTTGAGTTAACAAGACAACTGCTTTTTGTGTCCGACCCCGATTTCAATGAAACTTGGTATGCAAACAGATACTTGGTATAGAGATAAAGCATGCACGCGAATAACTTGCTTCACGTGCAAAATTCGCAATTATGATGGGGAAATTCTTAATATACACATGAAGTTCTATCCGCATGACAAGTTCCATTGAAATCGGGTCGGGCACAAAAAGCAGATCCTTGTAAGCAGATGTAAGTCAAAATCATTTGCTTTAAATATATGATATATTGGTTCATTTGAGTGCAATTCAGTTTTAATTGCACTCCTGAAAACCAAACTTTTTCAACGATTGCAATTTAAGTATATTTTCCTTTCTAGTGTCCATGACTTTTATCGAACGCTCATTTTTAATACTGATTTGTTTCAGTAAACATAAAATAATAAAAATCGATTTAAGATTTGTTTTCCTTCTTTTGACAGATCTCTTATTCGTCCCTTAAAGTTTACAGTTTAGTATATGAACACTTTATCAGCATAATACGTATTACGTATCACTCTGAGCGGAAATAACTTTCTCTCTGCGTGAAGCTCTGCTCACAAAATAAGAAATTTTTTTCAGAATGGTACACTTTTGTCCGAAAGAATCTTTCACTCTATTGCTTTGCAGTAAAGTATGTTTTAAGTAAGCTGAACGATTTTCATTGGAAGCTAGTGTGCATTATGTAGCTCATTTAGACGTGATTAACTTGGATCATTTGCGGTTAAGAAGAGAAAATAGAATTATACTACAATTATTATTATAATATTTATATCAACTTTGTTTTTTAATATCCATATATCACAAAAGTTAAAACAGTTGCTTCACATATTGGTATTGGATTTACAATTTGGGTTCTTTATATTTCACTTTGCAAAATGGCAACTAATGAGAAATGAGGAATATGCGAAAAATAAATAATATGTTTCGATTTAAAATTGGGTTTTAGTCAGCTTCGCTTTTCATTCAACGAATAGATTGTACACGGATCTTTGGATTAGTTGTGTAAAAATCATAAAAATCAGAAAAGGGCGATTAATTGAAAGTGATGAATGAAATCGTCACAATAAATGCAGCGAGAAACTAAAAATGCATCAATTCAGCTTTTATTGCTGCACTGCTTTTCGTGATCGGCGTCTTCTGCCTCTGAGCTTTCGTTGCCCTCACTGTCACTACTTGGAGCTTGTTCATCTTCGGCTTCTTTTCCTAATTCAGTACGAGCTTGAAAGTTTTCTTCTGTTTCAATCCATTCTTTCAAACTTTGTTGTTCTGTGGCAAGTTCAATCCAATGATTGCGATTTGAAATGACGCCATCAGCCAGTGTTTGCAAGGTGCTTGGGAACAGTTTGCCGAAAGCTTCGTAAATGGGATAGCAAATCGAATCGATAAAAGATACTTGCATCTTTGGCAATTCGTCCTTCTTTTCTCGGTTCATCATATCAATGGGCTCAATATTAAGCTCCTTTTTCTCAATATCACCTTGTTGAAAGAACTCGCTGGCGACTAGCTGTGCGACCACTCTTTGTACTGACCACGGTTTCGTGATTGCTGCAATATCACACGCAGTCATTAACATGCATCGTAAAAGAGATCTTTGTTCTTCATTGTTCATCCAATCGTACTCTTCGCTTTCAACTAAGCGCAAAAAGTCATTTCGTTTTCTGAAGTAAACGGCCAAGTCAGTCGCTAGTATAGCTTCTTCCAAAACGTGAACAACATTCGTGTATTCTTCAGGTGAAAGTGAGCTCAATATCTGATTGCCGGCACTGTTGAGTATCATTAAGCATTGATCAAAATGATGGTGTTCCATCACTGAGGTCGAATATAGCTGCGCTAATGGAGAACAAGACTTGACTTGGAATGAATTATTGGTTCCCCTGTGATCCAAATCATGGCATAGACAGGCGACAATCATTGCGAGCGTTTCAATTTCACCTAACACCCTACATAACTCAGTTGAAGTTAGAATAGCAAACATCATCTGAGCGACATTAAATGCATGTCTCCAATTATGATAAGTGACCGGACGGTAGTTTTTTCGTACACTCAACAACCACCGACATAATGTAATGTAGTTGATGTGAAATCGTTCGACTAAATCGAGATCAAGGAACATTCGTAAACATGCTTTCAACATTTGGTCATCGTCCAGAACAAAATCATTAAATTTCAAGCTTTGTAAACCAAGCGCCTGTGTCGACGGGACGACGACTTGAGCCAAGCGACGAGCTTCTTCCAGCGGTGCAGTCGCATGATAAGAAAGTATTTCAAATGTGACACGCTGTTTGGCGATCGCTTTCATTGCTGTTTCATACATTTGAGTGTTGTGAATGCCCATTCCACAGAAAATAGCAAAGGCCTGCGAAAGTAAATTAAATTAGAATTTTTAAATTAACCAATTTTCGAGTTTGACACCTCGAAAAGATTTTCGTCATTACGATTAAATGGTGTGCCATTAATTTTATTGACCAGTTGCGATACTCCAATGATTTTATGATTTGCATTGCGAATAGGCATACATAGAATTGATTTGTGCTTGAAACCTTTAGGATTGTCCTCATCAACTTTCGGATCAAATCTTGGATCGCTGTACGCATCCGGAATGTTAAGGGTTTCGCCTGTAGTAGCAACGAAACCAGTGATACCGATATTAATCGGAAATCTGTTTTCGTGAGGCGAAATGCGCCCGGAGTCAATATTGCCCTCTTCATCACTTGATCTGAGATCGGCTACTTCGAGATCGAATACGCGTGAAAAACTGCGGCTTGCATCGCATTTGTCATTGCCCGTATCACTGACAAGCAACACTTGACATCGTTCGCATTCAAGCAGTGACTGAATGTGCAGCATTATACGATAGACGATGTGTTCTATGGTAGATTGCTCTTCGAAAACCATTCTGGCTAAGTCCAATAAAACTTGATTCCGCTTGTTTTCTAATTGCGACATTTCGTAAAGCTGCGCATTGCGTAATCCTATTCCACAGAATTGCAGGTAGTGATTGAATACTTCCTGATCTTTTGAGGAAAATGCCGTTTCATTATTACAAGCGAATGCTTCAACGGAAGCCTCGGAAAGTGTGTCGATGCTGGCGGTGTTTGGTGGAGTAAAATCAGTCTCCTGATGCTGTTTCTGCTGGTATTGCGGTGTTTGCTTTTTGTTAATCACCTGCGCGACACCCATCACTTCACCGTTTATATCATATATAGGCGAACACAGCATATTCCGCGTTTTATAACCAGTCTTTTGATCAACAATATCAAAAAAGCGAGAATCTTGGTAGCAATCCGCAATATTGACAGATTCGCCGTGCTGCGCGACATAACCAACAATTCCCGTGCCCCATGGAATTTTGATCTCTTCACTTTTCTCAATTTGCTCAAGGGTTGAATGTGAACACACATCGAACAAAGTACTAACGAAATGCCGGTTGGGATCGTTTTTCTCACCGCGAACCAAGAAAAGTGAGCATCGATCCGCGTTAGTCAAAATGCTGACATTCTGCAATATTTTGTGGCAAAGCGACTTCACATCTAAATCATTGCAAATATCTTTGACCAACTCGAAAATCAATTGCACCTCATCCAAAGCCTCGAGTTCTTTGCGTGTCTTACGGGGAGGTTGTTTGATAACTTCCGGCAAAGTTCCACTCTCTGTATTCGGTATTGGTAAAAATGTAGGTGTGCCGTCTTGAGTGGTAGAAACCATAGGACGCAGAAAAAGCGCACCCTTTTCAAATTCGGTTGCGGATATTTTGCGAACAGGAGTGGTCGCACCGGAAGCGGGCGCACTAGCCGATGAGCTGGTGTTGTGTGAGGTGCCCGCGGAGTGAGTGATGGTATGCGCCAAGAGCCATGCATCGACCATTCGACGACTGGCTTTGCGAATGAAGTAATCGTGTGCGAATCTCGGGTGTTCATCGAGCCAAGCTTCCATCCTTTCGTACTCCTCGACGGGTGTTTTTGGGTCGCAAAGAGTTTCATTCCTATCTTGCGACTCGGATTCAGTTCCGCGCGCTTCGGTCGCTTCGCTCATTGTTATGATTGGTGCGTCAAAACTTTGCGGTCGGACACTTTGATTGCTGGAAGCCGAAGAACCGCGCGGGTGCCAACCCGGTGGCCAAAGCGGCTTCCACAACGCTTGTGCTATGGTCGGGCAGAGCGTTGTCGGCGAAGTAAGCTCGGGATTCACTTTGCACCGCGCGCCCCCGACTCTTGCGCTTATCGGAAAAGGTTTCTGCGAATGCGATGCTTCTGCGGACGGACACGGCTCCGGCGTCGGTGGCGTCGACGACGGGTCGCTTTTACATGAATCCAGTTTCGCCACTTTTTTCAAATAACCTATTAAAGAGTGAATACAGTTCATTGCAAATGATGCAAAAGAGGAGAAACATTCACTTCACTTCACAACATCCGCTCATTAAATATTCAATATATGCAATGAATGGAGAGATTAGTCAAACACATTTAGCAGTTTATTTGCAATGAACAGAGCATTAAAAGCAAACGAACGAGCAAAATTCGCTTCGTTCGCGGGCATCGTTTGCAATGATTCTCTCGTCGCGATTAGAGATCTGACTGTGAATGCGAGTTCAATCGCTGCGCGCGCTTTCAATTACATACATGGGTATTGATTGATTTGCTTCTCTTCGGAACAATGAAACTGACAATCATTTGTTAGCTTTTCACCAAACAAACGACAAATGGATGCGAAAGTTGGTGAACTTCGTTTTGTTCGCGAGCGAGTTGAACAAAAGTCTCAACTTTCACGGAAAACTTTCAATGATCGAGGAATTGTTTCGTTCGGTTTCTTTGAAAACTTCACTTTCTAAAAAGCAGTTGGCAATCTTGTATTCAAATCAAAACTAATTATCAAATGCTTCTTGTGCTGAAAATTTTTGTCGTACCTCTGTCGCTTAGAGGCGAGCACACAAAGAACAAGGGTGCGAAGGAAATTTATTATTGAAAATGCTAATTGACGTACAGTGATAGCCAAAAACTCGCTTATCTTATCAACATATTTATCATTGTTTGAACATTTATTGCCAATTTTGAACGGAGAAAGATATTAACTTCTTGGCAGTCACTGTACTTAAATGTGTCTAGAAACTAAATGATCATTGGATTTGCCATGACTTTAAATAAAGAGAAATACTAAAGATAAAAATAAAAAAAGTTTTGATATAAAAATCAGCTTAACTATGTTTTGTCGGGATTTACCGCGATACATCCTTCAATTCTTGAATACAAAACTTGATTTGATACCAACACTCAAATGTTTGAGCACAAAAATCAAAATGCCTCGCAATCGGTTTCATCCTCTGAGCTTTAGATAATTTGACAATTTTCTTTGAATTCAGCACGTGACGTCAAGTTAATTCGTGAAGTTAGTCAAGGTTCATTTTAATTCGTGTCGGGAATCATTGCTAAAAACACAATTGAAAATAATGCACATTTAATCATTCAATTGACAGCCGTGTCAAAGTAGGCTTCTGTGTACCGGTTACTGACAAACGTGACGCAAATCGGAATTTTTAAAGGCGCATTGCGTTTAACACTATCGGCCGAGCCTCGTTTCGTGTTTGCATCGAAATTATGATTGAAAAGTTTAAAAAGAGCGAAAAGAGAAGAAAATGTGCTCTCGAAATTATGCGTTTTTCACAAAAAAGTGAATTATGCGATGTATGAGAATCTGAAAGAAGCGAGTCGAGCGCAAAGTGAGCGCTGCCGAAAGCGGTGTCTCGGCTCTCGCACACTGCGCTCTGCGCTCACCGAAAACAGCGATCGTCTCACCTCCCGCGCGAAAAGCAGTGCCATTTTGAGAAATGAATTTGAAAGAAACGCAAAAAGCGAAATGTTTGAGTGAAACTGAGTGAAATTAATACAAAACGAGGCGCTCATTCGAACAAACGTAACTCTTCTCGCCGCGTGCCTCATTGCTGCCATCTTAAACGCTCGAAGCGCACTGCTTTCGTAAAACAATTGGCAGTCACTTCAAAATGAACTGCGACAAAAAAACGCGTGAAGCGAGTGATTTGTTTTGTCGCGCTTAACTAATTTGTCACTTTCATTCGCTTTTATCGCAAACAATACATGCCACATTTATTTTCCGAATACACCTTTTATTATCAAACAACTATCAAAAGCTTAACTTTCGATTTTGTTTCATTTCGCTATTTCACATTTAAATACAAAATGGAAAACTATTTCAACTCAAATGCTTGAATTAAATGTTGCAAATAAATTTGTTTAAAAAATGCTTGTTTCAAACATCAAAAAATTACTGTCGATTTTGATAAACTCGAATTAATGTTTGTTGGTAAGCTTTCCTTTAGCTCTTTGTTGAGAATGTATGAATTTTACTTTTTTTCAAGATCTTTCTCAAATGCAGCGTTGCATCATTGTGATTGAGGAAAATCGAGAAACGAGATTTAAACAGTTAAATGAGGAAAAGCAGAAAAAAGGATACAAGTTGAATAGAGAGAATGGAAAGGAAAAGCTTCAAAGAGCTTGCCCAAATATCGATCTCAAAGCTTTGATCTCATCTGGTGACGTGCGGCAGCAGCCACCTATGAGCCTTGCTCCTGCCTCATGCCATAGCTTCGCTTTTGCAGCGAACTCAACTTCTCCTGTACTCGGTAACCATTGTTTGTTCACATCATCCCATTGTTCGCCTTTATTCGGGTAAACAACAATTAATTTATTCGTACTCGAATGGGCAATTCGCACCAAAGACTCGATGTAAATCGGATTTGAGCAATTAACACCTACTGCGATAACTTGTTGTGAGCCATTCACCAATGAAACGCACTTTTCGAATTTTTCACCATTGCTCACATGAATATCATCTTTACATGTAAAAGTTATCCACGCTTTTGCGTCAGGGTATTCGGCCAAAAGTTTAGTTAACGCAATTGCTTCCTCTGGACATGGAATCGTTTCACAAGCTAAAAGATCTACGCCTGTGCCGAGCAAAAATTCAAATCGTTCACGATGAAAAGAGATTAATTTGTCGACGTCAAGACCATAATGACCTCGATATTCGGAACCATCAGCTAGATATGCACCATATGGTCCAATGGATGCAGCGATAAGCGGTGATAAATTGACTTTATTTTCGCGAAGAAATTCGTCTCTTGCTTCAATGGCTAAAGATGTAGAGAGCTGTAATAATTGCTTTGCCTGATCTTTGTTAAATCCTTCCTTGTGGAAACCCTGAAAAGTCGCCTGATAGCTAGATGTGGTTATTACATTTGCACCCGCAGCAAGATAATCTTTATGAACGTCTTTAATCAGCTGCGGATTCTCGTACAAGAGTTTCGCCGACCACAAACGATGCTTGATATCCGCTCCTCGTTTCTCTAACTCACTCGCCAGAGCGCCGTCCAAAATGACCACGTTAGACGCAGATTTCAAATATGGTTCAAATAAATCTGACAAACAATAGTTTAAAATGGGAGAGCGCAACGTTTTCTGCTTTTTGCTAAGCAATCAACATCGCGTTAATTGCGCTGCTAATTAGTGAAACTATTAGTTTCGAAAACAGGTGAAACAGAAGTTTTCGCTTGCTTACACTTTTCACGTACACTTTTCTGTACGCTTCGATATGTTTTTCGTTAATTATGTGAAGAATACGCTTGAAGTTTAAAGTTTTAAGTATAGTAACAAGAAGAAAAATCGATTTGTTCGCTTCTTCTTCGTCGAGATTGAAAGCGAAGAATGAAAAGAGTGATAAAAGCGATAAAAAAAGCATTTCGAGCAAATACAGAATTACAAGCATCGCATTTTACAGATTGCATTTTTAGAGTTTACGAGAAGCAAACAAAATTTTGATATTTTCGAAAAGAGCCTAACATAAATAGAAGCACAAAGCTAAGCGGAGAAGAAAATTTTCAGAATTGATGATACATTTAAAATGTTAAAGAAATTTGAAAACGCGTGAAAAAGATGGCTAAGGCGAGCAGATAAGATGAAATTCTTCTATGATTGCAAGAGAAAAGTTTGATAGCAGAAAATATTGAGATAATTAGAGGTTGTAACTGCGAGCAACATATTGCTCGAAAATTATTATGAAAGCTAAACTTCAATGAAGAGAAAATAGCTTCGAAATTAATTCTGTCGCTCAAAGCAAAGTAATAAAAGTATGGAAGCGTTAATAAAAATCTATCAAAAAGAGAAATGGTGAAAAAGCACGTTTCACGAAATGCAAATATTGAAAATTCGGAGAAAATTCGAAAATAAAAGAGAAATGAAAGCGAAGACGCGTACTCACGTTTCATAGTTATCACTTCGAGTGGAATTCAGACGATTGCGACGGTTTAAAATGCCACTCAAATTGCTTTTATTAAATAAATGTGAAAATGTTCGAATGATTAGATTCGGTTGAATCGCAGTAACGTCGACGATCGCTTTTGCTCGCTCCTCACGTGACGAGCTGCTTCTCACGCAACAGTAATGCGTTAATTTACTTTGCACAGTTAGGATCACCAAGAGCGGAAAAGCGAAAAGTGCAATTTAATTGAAGATGAAAACGGTTGATTTGCCTCTCGTTATCATAGCTTCCGTTTTCGACTCCAATTTCAAAGACGAGCGCTTTTATTTTTCGCTGCGATGCAACCGCTGCTAGAATACAATTGCCTTTCGTGTCGAAAAACTCGTTTTCTAGTCGTCGCAGCGAATAGTTGCATCAAAAACCACTTTTTCTGGCTGCCAAATTTAGTTGAAATGCTTGCTCTGTGAGCGATGGTATCACAGAATTCGTTGTCTCTCACTTCTGCTCTCGTAAGCTTTCGCTTTCGCTCTCTTCGCAAATGAATCGATTTCAATTTCACCGTTTTTTGCTGCAAACGAATAAATGTTAACATCACGTGTGAACATGTAATGAATTTTGCATTTTGCATTTTGCATTTTGCTCCACATTGCGCCACATTAGCACTAATTGCTCTTCTCTTGCGACTCTTTGATCTAGCGAGTCATAGCGCATTCGCTTCATTTCTTTCTCAACCATTTTTTTGCGAATTATGCGAAAATAAACCAAATCTGTCTGACAGGCTGTTGATTGATGCAACTTGTTACAATATTAAAATCTCTATTCACTTGCTTCTTTCTGCTTTGCGAAATATCATTGCACTTTCGCTATTTACATAGCTAATTAACAAGTTAGAAACTGTTTAATGAAATTTTAATGTAATTTATGAAGCCACTATGCATGTACTTTTTCTTAATCAGATATTAAATATTGACAAAGATTGGAGCATCAAAATCAATTTCAATTTAACTTAACCAAAAGTTCTATAATTTATGACTGTTTGGTAGAGCACGTTTAAAATTTGAATTCTTTTCATTATTCCTTCATGATACACTAAAATATTCATCGGTTTATCATAATTGTATTAAGAACGTCTACATCATACAAAAATGTAAGCTATAGTTATAAATATTAATGTAATACGTTAATATTATATACTATATATATATAATTTATACTGGTTTTATATAAAAAGACTGTAAATTTTGGGAAATCAAAATGAATAGCTTTTCGACTAATTTTTATCATTATTATTCATAATAACACTTTATTTGATACTTTAAAAAAAAAGTGAACGAAACTATATCATTGAAGTAGAATACAAAACAGCGAAGATTTTCCACTTTCAGAATAGCAAATAGTCAAACCAAACTTTTACGTAGGTTTTCAAAAGGGAGGAACACGATGGTAAGATAAAAAA
>NCKU01003309.1:0-15537 GCA_003675995.1 Dinothrombium tinctorium | reverse complement strand
ATCCAGATTAATATTTTTAAACTTTGTTTTATGTATGAAAATACTTTCGATTATCTTTCTTTCTTGATATTCTGAACATAGATAAAAAATTTTATTTATTTATTAAATTATTAATTGCAAATTTAAAAATACCAATTTTACAATTTTCATGTATTTTTGTAAATCAGTGATTTGCACTTCTTCATCATAAATCAAAGAGAAACTTGTTAGGCATTGAAAAATTTTAAGATTATTTCAAACACATTTAAATTTTTTCAAGTATTTCGAGAATTCTAATTTTTTATTTGCATAAAGATTAGAGAGTTATGGTTCTTTAAATTTAAACAACAATCACTCGCAATGTTATGTGATCGATCGGTGAAGTTTAAAAAATAATTTAATACGTTAAATTCATTTTTAAACACTCTAACATGCATCTATATTTGTTTTTATTATAATTCATTTATTGATTACTAAATTTTTTTCTGAATAAAGATAACAAAAAAGTATTTTTATAGCCTCTTTCAGTTATTTTATTTAAGGAAATAATTTTTTATTTATATAATTTAATTTCCGGAAATAAAAATAAATTTTAAAAGTGTTTTGCATCTTTTTTCCAGTCTACACATTTAAATGTCCCACAAGATCAAATGATCAAAGAAATTTTTCCAATAAATCATCAACGGGAATTTATTTCAAAAAAATAAAAAAAGATAAAATTTCAAAGCTCATTTGCGTAAGGAATTTATCTTTAAAAGGATTAGAAAAATAATTTCAGAGTTTGACAGAGTCTAAAAATCATTTTTCAAATATACGTCATAAATTTGATTTGATAAGATGTGTTACTTCATGTGAATATCTACTTTACGTTCAAAAAGAAAATTGATTCTTTTTTAAATTTAAATAACTTTTGATTGCACTTAAAAATCAAAAGAATTCATTTACAAAAATTTGTCTCAGTTTATCGCCTTTAAGTTTCTAACTGAGAAAAGATTCTTCGATTGAAAATCCAGATGAATTAAACGCTTTAAAATATTTTTACAATGATTCAATCGCGATAGTATCTAAGAAAAAATCTATAGGCTTTGAAATCTCAAATTCATTCCCATTTCAGATAAAAATTTTATAGTTGAAAATATTTTTGATACGGCCATTGGATCACAATATATATTTTAAACAAAAGTTTCAACTCACTTTTCAATGTCAATGTCGGACACGTTAATTTGTGACGACGTTTCAGCAACATTCAGTTTGCCAACATCAGGTCACTTTCAAACTTAGAAATGACTTGACTTTTGTGCTTTCATCCTCGCCAACATTTTAGTTAGTTAGAAACAGATGGACAAGCAAGTGTTTATGTGAGAAAAGGAAGCGAAAGTTTATGTTTTAAAGTTTTATTGCTTGTAAGGACCGAAGACGAGGTGCAGTTAGTGTATCGGTCCTTACAATGTTGCCGAAACGTCGTCACAAATTAACGTGTCCGACATTGCCATTGAAAAGTGAATTGAAACTTTTGTTTAAAATATAAAAATTTTATAATTTTTGTTCTTTTCGTCAATTAGAAATCTTATTATGATGAGAAATAAAAGAATGTCTTTGTCTTTAAAAGCATTTAATCAAATGCATGTAATTAAAAGTTACTTAAACTTAATTTTCCAACTTTTTTCAAAACGATAAGAACATAAATGAAATTTAATATTCAAAATTATTTCTTACTTTTTAAAGTAGTGTTCAATCTTTTGAAAATTGTAATTAACTGTTTAGAAATTCTTCAAAGCCTAACTATAATTCTCACATTAGATAACAGAATATTATCTATTTTCCGAATTTTAATGTATATTCATATATATAAAAGTAAATGTCCACTAACAAGGAAACCTTACAAGAGATTTCAACCCTTTTCACAAAATTTATCAACAAAAAAAAAACAATTTCGATTGCATAATAATTAATTAGATAGTCTTTGTGCAACATCCCAACTTATTCGTGTTCCAACTTTATATTTAAATGTTTTGTGAAAAGTCTTATAATATATTTGGCAAATATAATCAATTTCCTTCAAGTTTGTATTAAACAAAAGTTATTCAATATTGATAACTAATCATATCAATTCAAGGTGTGATGTCAGTTTAATAAAAAAGAGGTTTGCTGAATGCATGATGTAGAAAAGACGTTTGAAATTTGCATATTTATCTATTATTTAAGGTCTTTCTCTGAAAATAGAAGAAATTTGATAAAAAGTGCTTCATCAGCAAATGGAAGAAAATTCCACTCTAGATTTAATATTTGAACTTGAAGATAATACAGGTTTCCACTGAATTTATAGGTCCGAGGATATCTATATTCTTCTCAATTGGGAAATAAGGCAATTGCAAATAAGACCTTCCAGTTCGTCAATGCAAAATAAAAGCTATATTTTGAACAAATCTCTTCAAAAAAAAAATCACCAGACTAGCTTATAACGTCTTTTTTATAGGTATATATATATATTATATATATGTAGTAAAGAAATTCCCTGTTTGATTTAAAATCAAATAAAAATAAAGTTAACGTATTAAATTGGCCAAAACTTTGTATCATTTTTTACTGTTGAAATGATAAGAGAAGCCAGCATTTTAACGACTTACTTCTTATCATTTAGCTAAAGTTAGAAACTCAAAAATTTTCTTTAGCAAATTAGAGTTTCCCAATTTGAAACATTGAACATGCGGCTTCATTTGTTTGCGAAGCTATAACACACACAAGTGGTTTAATCAACTCTCTTCACCTCAAAGATAATTTCAATGCTGATCACTGAAATCAAGCGAATTTAATCTCCTCCTCATTCAAATATTTTTGGTTTAAGTCGAAATTCAAATAACCTAATAATGACATTTAAGGAATACTAGAGAAAGCATTTTAACGACTCACATGTTTTTTAATCCGAATATGTAATAGTTGCTTTTCTTTTTAGTGAAATTCGAATTATGTTGGATTTTTTCTTTTAATGCAAATTCTCTTTTTTATAATGTTAAGTCCACATTAAAAACATACGCTAGCTTATTATGGACATAAGTAATTCCTTTATTAAATGAAATATATTTGCCAATTTTTTAGTTTGATCAAAACGTTTTTTTTTAATTATATGAATGACTATCTAACAAATCTAACTTAAACGACGAATATAAATTTTTAAAATTTAACTTTTAATCGAAGTTAATCATTATTTTTAGACTTGCCAAGCGAAAGATATTATAAATTTTTTATAATTCAAACATAGGATGAATTATAAAAATATATAAATTATATACATTTTTGCACACTTTTCTATATAAAAAATTATATTTAAAAGTAGTAATATTTTTGCTATAAAACATAATCACATGTTGCAAATATACGAATTAAAAGCATCTTTATCATATAATAAATTAAAATTTATCTTAATACTTTATATTTATTTAGCATTTAATAAATTATTTACTTTTAAAATTTAATTTCTACCGTTAAAAATACAACAAATCATTAGAAATGAAACATACAAATTTTATATTTGAAAACAACTAAAATTATAATTTTTGTAAAAAAACTTTAATTTTGGTACTTAATTATTATAATTTCTGTCATCTGGAATATTTAAATAGTTGAAAGAAAATATTTAACAATTTAAAAGAAACATCAGTTATCAAAACACGAAGGCAAAAACATATGAAATTTTAAGTCTTAAAATAGATAAGATGTCACGAAAGGATGAAATTATGAAATTTTTCCTTTCTATAATAAACTACTTTTTGTTGAAAAGAAAAGCATAAAAGAGAAGAAAAGAAAAGCTAAAAAAGAAGCATAAGGAAATATGAAAGTAGTTTTCAATATTGAGAACAAATCAATTGATTTTAAAATGAATAAATGTAAAATGTCAAATAAGCCAATAGCAGAATTAGATATTCGTTTAATTGAAGCGATGATGCTTAAATATCTTTTCGCTTTTCACTCACACCATAATAGGCTCACAAAATCGGTACTTTTTAACAAAAACTTTTATTTCAATGAGATGATGCGAATGAAAGTGCTTCTATACAATGAGCGTTTAGAACTTTATACAAAAACAATTAATGAGATGATTGAAGCGAATTCGTTCTTTGGAACCACGCAGAAGTAGTTCTTTAGTTTTCTTTGCCGAAAAAAATAATCACGTTCGCAAAGCTGAGATTTGAATATTTGATTAAAGTTGTCGAAGTTTGACAAGTGCAGCAATAATTTGTGACACGTAACCGAGATACAAATTCCCCAGTTTAAAGTGTTCACATAGCAGAAATGCTAATTTGGCACTTTTTTGCATAGGTACTCATCGAGTTCAAATTAATTTTCAATACCATATCGAAATGAATAAATTAAGATTACTTGCTGATACAGCGAACAGTCAATTTTCTATTAAGCTCTATGCCTGTATGCAGGACAATTAGATGGAGAACATGTGCGTTTTTCAGGATCAAAGAAACATGCACTTTTACAAAGATATAAACTTGAACAATCGAATCCATTTCGCCCATTTGCCCCAGCCTCCAAACTAGATGTGTCACCTTTATTTATGCCCGACACTTTTTTACACTCTGTCAAAGCGGTTGCCGCCTGTACCACCATTGTGTTATTCTTGCACCCGTACACAGCTTGGTAATTGGCTGTGCAGTGAAAATATCTGCAATAACTAGTTAAAAAAATTGAATCAAAAAAGTTGCACTTACAAAGAGCAGTTTTCGCATTTTCGGTCCTTGCTCAGATAGATTGGGATCATTTTGTTTGCCACACATCTTACATCGTCGTCGAAAACCGCTGAAGAGTTCAGAGAATTTCGAACACAATTCATAAGATTCTGCCAACGACTTCCTCTTTGACCAAGTCTCAATGTTGGATGTGTTGGATTTGCGACTGTAGCCTCTTTTCCGACAAAAAAGTGCACCAGAACTAAGCAAAGAATGTGTCTGAGGAGCCAATTAGGTTTCATTGTTGAAAAGTGAAGCTCCGCTTTACCACAAATGACAAGAGTGAATTTAAATTCAGTGCAAGCTTATACAAGCGTTTACCGTCACTGTGCCGTCGACTGAATCCAATGTCGTCGATGTAAATGTAATCTCAAAGTATAATCTCAAATAAACGTTAAATCAGGGAAACGTGAGACTCGAGTGTTCCTGGCTCAGCATCTTTTTCATCGATTCTTCTTATTCAACACTTCTCTTTTTGTCAAATTGAGAGCCGCCTCCGTCTAGACTTTACTTATTTTAACCCACAGTTTCACGAACTATAATTTTGGACCAAACTTGCAATTGGGTCGCAATTGAAGTGATGCGGTACATAACTTATGAACGAATATCTTCAATCTTTAAACAATTGCCTGTGTTCATTGTATAAAAAGAATTATGAACAAGCATTTCATAAATAGCATTCTTTTAATAAACATATAAAAATAAGCTTTCACACAAAATTAAAATATAGCGCATTCCTTCATAAAATGCAGCTTGACGGTGTGCTCTGAAATTCGATTTTTCGCATCTCACTTTTTTCATTTTTTACCGGCATGCGGTTCTAAACTGAAAATTTTAAAATGTATTTTTAAATTTAATTTTCTTATTGTGATTTATTTTTAACTCCTTTAAAAAAGAATTTGTTGGATAACAATTTTGGCCACTTATTTCTTTCTCGCTAAACAGGCATGTTTTTATGCCTCGAATCGATCGGCATGCCACCTTATTTCGAGTAGTGCGGCATGCCGCATATTTAGAAGGAACAAGATACAATATCAATTTTAATTCCTTTCGAATCGAATTGAGTTCAAAATAAAATGGACTTAAAAATATTGTTTTTTATTTATATATATCGATCTAATTTTGAATAACTTCAAACTTTTCACAATTTTAAACACTCACAAGCATAAAATTCCGAATACAAACATAGGGTAACGTTCAAAGTACAGAGTAAAGGAAGCTTCGATTGGGATGGGCTTTAAAACGTCATATAGCGCACTACGTCACGTAACATTTGCTACTGTTACGTCATTTCGCGCATACTTTCGCCAGTCGAAACTTTCTGTTCACTTTGTAAAGGGTGCATTTTATAAAACTGCAAACTTTAATGCTGCTCAATTCGCATTAATGCAGTTTTATAAAATACACCCTGTATAAGTGCAAAACACAATGGAAGAATGCAACGCGAAACTCAATTTTCTAATTTTCTTTCCATTCCTCAAATTCATAAATAAAAAGGTCTGCATAATGATTGAAAGTTATCTTACACTATGAACGAGGCATTCAAAGTAAAAGTTGACACATGGCTTGATTTAGTAGGTCACTCGAGTAGAGTGTCACTAAAGTATTCATTCTTTTTATGGCAATGCAAGAGATGAAAGTTAATTTAAGATTAGTAAATATGAGAGGCTTAAATATGCAAGGTAATTTTTATAAAACGCATATAGTTTGATAAACGATAACTAGAGAATGAAAAAAGATAAAAAGACGATTAATTGTTCAAATTGAAGAAAAAGGTTTAGAGGATTAAACGAGGCAAAAATTCTTTTGTAAACTTATCCATTCCGGAGAAATAACCGCGAAAACAAAAATAGAAAGAAAGAGCTTTTTGTGTAAGTCATTATTGTGCGACATAAAGTTTTGAGAGTGTGCTGAAAGCATTCAAATGTGAATATCCGAATTAAAAAATTCCTCTTACGTAAACCATGAAAAAATTGGTTGAAAGTTTTAAAGAAAGTGAGTCGGTCCGATACTTTCCGCACAAGTGGAAAATCGCGGTTGTGACGCCGAAAAAACATTCTGATCTCAACCAAAGCCACAGAAGAAGCCTAGAAAGTCAATTAGAATATGCTAGCTTGAAGCCGGATTTTCTTACTCATCGGTAAGAAAATCGGCAGGTATTTTCGGAATGCGAGTTATCCGACAAGTCGTTTAAGCTCTTGTCCAAGTGGATCATAAATAAGATTGCGGTTATGCTTTTTTGTACACTCGTGTCCAGAAAAATCTTTCAATTTGTTGTTTTGCAGCAAAGCATATTTTAAGTAAAGTGAAAGATTTTTCTACACATAAGTGTACATAATTAAGTGGTGACGAGTCTAATACAGATGTATTATTCAGATTCATTATTTTCGGATAGGATCTGGCTTCATCTCTCCGAGAAAGTGTGTTTGTTGTTTCTAACCAATAGGGCTAAACATTGAAGATTTTCAGTTTACTAGAAAATTTGTTAAGGCGGCAGAAATGGCAAAAATACGAACTTTTGCGAGTAATTTTATAAAAGCCCGAAAACAATCCCTTTTAGACTAAATTTTATTTTCAGTGTTTCAAAATGTTTATCTTTGAAATCAAATTATAAACTTCAAAACAAATCAAAATTTAAAAATGTTATTATCAATCAAAATGTGTGCTTTTTATAAAAATCACCCTGTATATACAGCTTCATGCAAATTAATTCGCTATCTTATCAGCAAAAATACATTAAAGAAAAACAGGATTTGAATGGCAGAGGTACCAAATTAATATAAATGAAGCTTTTTTAAAAGTTTTCACAGTCAGTTGTCAGATATTGACTAATAAGAAGTGATGAAAAAGTTAATATTTCTAATTCAAATGCAATTCATTACACTGATAGAAGTAACCAATATATTGAAAGTTGTAAAATCTTTTTATTCAGAAGCAATGTGTGAGTTTGCTTAACAAAAATAATTAATTTAAGTGTAACGGTTGATTTTGTCGCTTATCTGGATGGTCACAAAACGTCTTTAATATGCTACTACGACTAAATTATGGCTGTACGCAAAACATTTGGCCAGTGGAATAAACTCAACTTTAATTTAAAATTTTTTATCTAAATTTAATTGGGAAATTTTGCTCTAATCAAATACTTCTGTTTTTTTTTGGGATGACATTTTAACACTTAACATAAGAGCATCCTTTACAATTGCATTACAACTTTTGTTAAATCACTGAATTTTTTGGCAACGATGTTTTCACATTCGATAACGATGTACGTTTAGAGCAGTATTCAATTCTTCATCAGCCAGATTTACAAGTTAAAAACCAATGCCTTTCTTCATAAAACCCACTCACATTCCTATCTGAAACTCAAAAAACAAAACTTGAGTATATTTGAAGCACTAAATGCCCTTAGAAAGTTTAAAAGCTAATAATTTACATGGATTTAATAAAAGATGAAAATTAATCTAGTTAAATTAAAGTTTATATGCTATAGATTGTTCTTAAAAATGTGTTGAAAACACCCTAACCCATTATAGAGTTATGAAATTACGGCATCTTTTATTAGTATTCATGTAAAAATTTACGAAATTTAAAGAGATTTCGAGCGCGTAAGCTTTTAAATCGAAGGATTGTGAGAAAACTCATTTTCGCTAAAAAAGTTCCAAATAAATTCGTTTTTTAGACTCAAGTCCACAGAGCGGAAAATCCAATCGATATTTTGGCCCATTGCTTTTAAACAAGGCAGTTCTTCAAATATTTTTCATTACTTTGAGTAAAAACGTTTGTTGCGTCAGATTTCAATAATTTTCTATCGATTTTGATCGAATTTAAAAATATTGCAATGCAATTAGCGTGTCCGTGAAGTATAAATGATCTTAATTCACTCCAAAGGTATTTCATACCATAAACCTAGCTTCACGAAACGTCAATGAGATCAAATAATTCCGTTGGATTATTGTAAACCTCAGCGCGGACGAATGCGCGTTTGAATACCCGGCCAGATGATATAACGTCTCTTTCATAAAAATTTTATAAAAACGATGTTTCCTCTTTGATAAAATAAATACATTAATTAAAATATTTTTCCTGTCATACATAATCCGTCAGTATTCAGAGGTTGTCCGATATGGCTTCTGAGCAGGAATCAGCGCCGTTTGCGGCAGAATGATTATTAAGATTCTGAATTTTTTGGAACGTTTCCGCAATCAACTTATCAGTTGTTTGACAAGCTTGCATTAACATTAGATTCTTTCTCTTTCGTCAAAATTGCTAGCTTATACAGGGTATTGTTTAACGAGCCCATTTTCATCGAACTTGTTATTGAGTGATAAAAAAGTTGTGAAACTGAACCTCTCCGAGACAACATCGCTTTGTGTCGAATGAAGAGTAAACTTTTGAATGAAACTACCGAAAAAGTTGGCTTAAATAAGATTTATTAGTTAATGGAACAAAAAAGGACTCTAAATGAAAATGGAGCTACTTTCGAATCGAACACCAAACCGCAACTAATAAAGTAATCGAACACAACTGAATCAAGAGTCAAACACGAGACCAACAATTAGCGCGAGTCTTTGAATTTCATCTTTGAGCAATGAGCATTCACTTCCAACAAAAGTTTTGCTATCATGAAATTGAAATTGAAAAAAATTTTGCCACCTCAATCTTCACCTCAAATGTTTGAATGAAAGTGATAAAAGTTTAGGAAGGAGTCTAGATAATTTTTTGTTTAAAATTGATTTTCTCATAGACTCTGTGTCTAAGAAAAAGATTTGAAACTTAATTGCGCGAGAGACAAGGATCGCAGAAGCCAACATTCAACGGTGACCTATGCTCATTTTTTGAGTTCTACAAAAAGGTTAGGTTTCATCTCTCCTTGTTCAAATTATTTTTTCGTGGTAATCACTCAAGATCCTTTATGAAAAATTACAACAAAATGATTCTTTTTCAAATTTTAGCACAATTTTTGATTTCTTGCTGTTGTTATTCGAATAAGTGAATGGTTGAAAAAAAATCTGGTTCCTATGTATTCTTGAGTATTGATGTGTTACTTAGGTTGAATTTTAGAATTTTGCGTTTTTAATTAGCTAGAAATCAATACTCAAGCTTTGAAAGCTTTGAAAAATACAACCGTCATATAAACAAATCGGCAAAATCTATTGGTACTTAAAAATTGAATTTGAGATAGAGGTGCGATTTTGTTAATGAGGAGCAGATTGCTGATGAAACTTACACTTGTTGCCACATTAATAAATTCAATTGAAAATTAAAGTTTTAGATTGAAAATTTAGAATGTTAAATGTTCTCTAGATAGCAAAAAGTTTCCTTTCGCAGTAAAGTATGTTTTACACAAACGAAACTTTTTCTGTACAAAATTGTACGTACGATGCCGTTTTCGAGTGTGAAAACATAATTATACAAGAAATTACTTAATTCTGTCAAAAACAACAAGTTTAAAATTAATATTCATAAAGTTAACAAATGGCTATTAAAATTGATTCAGCTTTTCGATTAGTGATATATGTGCGCAAATAGTGATGGATGCTAAAATTTCTGTGTCAGCAAATATAAGAGGTCTTTACTACCATTTAAAAACAAACTTGATTAAAAATTGACCTACGCATTTGCCATAAAAGTGAAAAACTATTTAGGTTCAATCCTTTTACTTAAATCGTGTGGTTAATGCCTAACAAGAGAGATTCTTAACGTCAAGCATTGATTTTTAACAAACTTCATACAAATTCAACAAATAAAAAACAGTGCATTTTGGTTTGATTTTTATCCAATTATGAGGTTATTCAATTTAACCTGATTATGAGATATTTCAGATCAGAAAAAGGTATAAATTTAAATCAATTTTATTATAAATTAATCGCTTATGGTATCGAGAAGTATTTCCAAAAGAATGGCTTCTGGCCTTAGCCCAAAGTGCTTACATTAATTTTTTTCTTCTGAATTTACAGGTTTTTGAATGATAAAATCATCTTTAAATTTTGTTGAGTTTTATGAAGGAAAAGAAATTAAATTGATTAAGGGTGAAGGATTAAACGATAAGCGATTAAAAGGTTGGCGAAAGTTTGATCCTTAATATTTTTTGTAAGCGTATAAAAAAAATAATAATTTTCAAATTGATGGTTATTGAATTTAAAGTTTCTTAGTAAATCGAATCGTTCAATTATTTTAAATTTTGATTTTTTAAACTATTCCTTGAAATTACTTGAAAAGTTTTATCATTCATTGTTGAAAAGTAATCTTTCAAGAATCATTTCAAGAATGCGATTCGAGTTAGGAAATTTTATGAAGGAAAAAATTCTAAAACAGAATTCGTAAAAAATCTAATGATACCGATCGAAATTGTTTGTATAAAAGTAAGCTGCTTTGTTTACTCAATCAAGTGACACCTTTTAGAAAAATTATATAAAATGAAGTTTATTTACATGTATAATTTTTCACGCATTAAATAATGGACAAGTAAAGTCAAAAGTCAGCATCAGTGACTAAACCATTCTTAAGTTCCCAAGTTCAACATTGAAAACAAATAAATCACTTTATATTCTTTTGTTAAGTAAAGCTAAAAAATTTCTTAAACTCCAAAAAATTATGCTTATGACACATTTTTCTACAAATCTGAAAATTTTTGTCCTTAATTTAAAGATAGAATCGGTAGAGATCGATTTATATTTCACAACCAATCAATAACAAAAAGACGATGTTCGCATTATGTGAAACATAGATATAGTGATAAAAGCAAAAATAGTAGAATAACTTGAGAAAACAAAAGATTAGAAACTGTGAAAATTAGCCAAGTATTTCTTATTTATTTTAATGTTAAATTTGAAATAAAATCTCTAGAAGTCAACGTTTTAATTTTAATAAGATAAACCATTCTTTTGTTTAAGAACAAGAACTGACATCAATTTTACTTTTTACACCAGATAAGTTTCATCAAATTTTTGTATTATACTTTGCTACAATATTCAATTTACAAGATTTTTTTGCCTGAGGGTAGAAAAAGTAAATATAAGCAAAAATTTAACTTCTTAACTTTAATTCTTCGATCAACTTCAATTTTTATGAAAAGTAGTTGAAAAATTTAAAAAGTGAGCAAATAAATCACCTTTAGTACTGCAGCTTCTAATTGATATCGAACAATTTGTTTATTACATAAACAACTTTGCAAATAAAACCTACCTCGAAGTCGAACTCGACCATGCAAGAAATTATTTCTTGCGTGTTTTGAAAACTTTTTACTTACAGAAAAGGACGAGTCTGATTTTTCCACCCCGTACATAAAGCTCTTCTAAACTCATTGACTTATTGATGTTGACCCAAGATTGGAAACTCCAAATTGACAAGACATATGCTCAATCAATTCAAATTCAGAATTATAATCATTCGTCAATAATTCGTCACTTATTAACACTTTATGCTTAAACTAATTTGAACGTACGACTCAACATTTGAAAGGTTGAAGAACACTCGTTTATTACGACTTTTACAAATGAATTCTGTGTTCATTTGATTTTCAATAATTGTTATCTTATCATTTAAAGTCAACATTTTAATAACGATATTAAAAAAATTTAAAACCACTTTTTCTTCCAAAGATGAAATTTTTTTATTTGCGATTGAAACTCAACATTCATAGCTTGTAATCTAAAAAGCTTCGTATGATTTAAATATTTTTCAAAACAGGGGGTCTATAAAAAATCAAAAAGATGAGCATGTGATTTTTGTTTTTAAAAAGGGTTTGCTTATTTAGTGATCAAAATGATTGTCAAATAGCAAAACTTGACATTTGGAATTCACCAGTCACGATTTTACATTTCAACTTCATCGCTTGTTTAAATTTCATTTTAGTATTATTAATAAAAAAATTAATTTAACAAATTTGCAATCACGCTAGCGGTCTGTATGAATAAATGCCTGAAAGTGACATGAACGTTAAGAGTATATTTAATATCACGCTTTTCACGATTTTTACGGTTGCGCCATGTTTCAAAACGTAATTCCGCAGTTCCGCTGGTTCCGCAGCATTTTATCATTCAATGAAAAATTTTGATGTAAAATCATTTGATAAAATCACCGTACGGGCCTATGATCATTCGCAGCAGTGTTCCTCTTTTTTTCTTCGAGAGCTAGTGAACGAAATTTGAACTTAAGGGAAAATATGAAGATGAAGTTAAAACTACTAGAAAACGCGTAGACTTTACTCCAGGACTGAATGCAGGAAAAAACCATTTGAGGTGATAATTGGCCAATGTTTGACATCATTGATCGTTAATCTACATTTTTTATTTAAAATATGGGCAGAAATGCTTTAAATGAATGAAATAAATATGTTGTGTTATGTTAATTAGTGAAAATCGCTCTACAATGAACTTAAAACAATGTGTTTTTAACTTTTAACAGTGAAAAACATGAAACGTGCGTGATTAGTTCGAAGAAAACTTTTAATGGAACTTGAATGAAACTTCAGTGCGTGCATGTTTAAAATCTTTTTTTTTACATTAAATGGTCAATTTGAAATATCTTAATGCTTGCCTTTAAGGATCTCACTCTTTTAATATGGACGAAAAAGTATTTAATCAAAATAAGTCACTTTTTACAATTTTCAAAGGAAGGGCAAATTTTTAAGAATTTTTCTAAAATATTTTAAAATTTTCTCAGGCTTAAAAATGCAATGAAATCGAATGATTCTAATTCTAACAACCTTTTTCTTTATTAATAAATGGATTTGGTTTTTACCTTTCAGTTTTAACAAAAATCAAATTTTTATTTATAAATCAGATAATAATTTAAAACCCTGTTACTCAAATGTTAACTTTGTTTTTATTGTCGAAAACATCTTTCAATATCACCCTTTTTTGCGTAAATAAATGCAAAACAAGTGTTGATCACTTTTATTCATTTTTTATGGTCCGAAGAAGTAGACTGATCTCCGAAACTTAACCTTAAATGATAAAAACTGCTTTTGTGAGAATGATTTTTGTTAAAATTGAAAATTAAGGCAACATTAAACAGTTTTAACAATGTGACGGGGACATTTGCCACTGTACTATTCTTAGAAGCAAAATTCACCATACGAAGAGTTAAGCGCGTAAATTTTCGTCCTTCACCCTTTGCTACAACAGCAAACGATGACCAATTAGGCACTCACTAATGCGATAGCTAAATTCGTATTTTAAAACAATGTGATATTCATAAAGTTACGCATTTGATCAAGAAATATATTTAAAATATGTTTTGAATTTTCTTTTGTTTTTAATGACTAACTTTTTAACAAAGAAAGTTATTTTGAAAGAAAAGGTTTGCTTGGTTTAAAAATCGAAAAGAATTTTTTGTGAGCAATGGTTCAACCATAATCATTATTTTTACTTTATTTAAAATAGGAAAATAAATCTCGTTTAATAGCTGCGGAAAATCTTAAAAGATAATGATCGGAAACAAGCGAAAGTTCTAAGCACATCTTAAATATATTTAATCATAAAATCTCATTTTATTGTTCAAATAGATCGCTTTTGAATTAATATATTCAATTTCACAGTGCTTTTCAAGTGTAAAACAATTGCTTATTGCGATTTGCTAAAACTTTTAAAGTTTTCACGCTTTTGATTCAGTTTTTAGACTAACATGTAAGATAAAAAATTAATCTTTTTTGATTGAATCATTTAAAACAAAGATTGGCTGAGATAATATTTTAATAGTGGAACTAGAACAATTCAAATGAATTGCCTCATTAAAATTGAAAATTTTCAAATGAATGTGTTTTATAATTATAAAAATTCGTAAAAATTTGCTCATTCAGTCCAATAAAGTTCATATTTGTGTTATTGAATTGATGATGCCAACCTCTATGTTATTTGATAAAAGAATCACAACAAATAATATAAGCACTCAAAAATTATGCAATTTTACGAAAAAAGTTTGCATTAGTTTTTGAACGTTTTTCATTGCTCACTTATAAATTCACTGACCAGCACAAGTAAAATTTTAGTTTTTTAGCTCTTTTATTTGCATTAAAAGGGCATAAGAGCCGCAAAAAGAGTTTTAGATAAAAAAAAATTCAAATTTCAAAATGTGCTATGCTTTGTAAAAGCGAACATTAAATTTGTGTGACTACAATTGATATCCACTTCACTATAGCGATATGCCGATGCTTGAAAACGCTCTTCTTTTCGTAGCCTTGAAAATGCTTCTAATCAACGGTTTGAATCACTTAAGAAAGTTCCGCGTTCAAGTTAGACCATTTAACTTAGCAATCACTTCCTGCATAAGAGAAGATAAAAGAATTATTGATTCCTTTTAAAATATAATCGTTCAGGTGTATTTGCATTTTCTTACGATAAGTTAAAAATGAGTGGAGAAAAGTGCATCACATAAAAAATGAAAGTACCGACTCTGTAACTGCCTCTCTCTTTTGGTCCTAACCAATAGTAAACTTTCGAAAATAAACTTTCGCTTCCTTCGATTAAATAAACATTTGCTTACTTATCTATTTCTTACTATCTCAAAGTGAAGTTGAAAAATTTAAATTTAATTTAAAATAAATAATAAGTGAAATAAAATTTAAAAAGCAAGTTCTTTTAATGAGATGTACAGGGTGGCAACTTCGGTAGTATCTTTTATTATTATTTCTGGTTAAAAGGTTTTAAAGAGGCACCAAATTATGATGCTAAGTAAAATGAAAAATCATTTATAGACAATTAATATGAATCAAATTTCTTCATAATGACCGAAATTGTTGAATTCGCATGTAATACTCGAGAAAACATGATTTCGCAATTTTAAGTTAAGACAATACGTGGTTAAAAAAAATAATCTTAGT
>NCKU01003308.1:0-15540 GCA_003675995.1 Dinothrombium tinctorium | reverse complement strand
TCAATACAACTTTCAATTTTGAAAACTCACTTTTCGCTTGTCAAAATTACTTTCGATTTAATCGATTATCGTTTGTTTGCAAAGTAATAAATTTTCATTTGTAAACATTATCAGAATATTTATCATCTCATATCGAGTAAACGAAAGGAATTATCAAAATGGCAAGCGCAATCATCATTGTGGCAAATAGAGTTTTGGTTAAACAGAATTTGAATTTGTGGTGATCGGTAGCGGTTAAATGAGAATTTTTTCAACGATGGATCAATCGAGTGAATCGCAAAAAAAGGCATAAGAATCAAAGAAATGAAATGTATGCGCAAAATATTTGCTTTTTGAATTTGAAAAGAGCTTCCGAAAAGAAGACGAAATGAGTGCTAATATACATTCGAGGAAAGCTCTTCTTTTGTCATCGCTTAATGAAGAAAACGCTCATATTCGAGTCAAATATGTTTTTCATTTGAATGATGAGCAAAAACTATCATCTTAAGTACAACTAGTGGCCTGCAAGTAGCGCTCAAATGAATGGAAAAAATTGTTTTCTCTGTGTTCAAATGCAATGTGTGGAGAAAGCAAAAAACAGCGAAATTAGTTGAGATAGAAATGAAAAGATAGCAAAATAAGAAACTAATGAGTTACAGTTAATTACCTAAAAACAAATGCGTTTTCTCTTCGATAAATGCTCGCACCGCGACCATTGGACTCTCGATATCGGAGCAATTCGAATCGTGATACGCGATTTGCCAGCTTCGCCGATTAGTGGCATTCAATTTGAGTTCTTTGATTTTTTCGATCGCGAGCTCAATCGCAGGAGCAACACGCGGGATCGCGGACAAATAAGCGCTCGAATTCGGAAGAAGTACAGTAACACGTATGGTGTCGTTTGACGAGCGATCGTAATCGATGAACGAAATGGTCGCGATCAATTCGACGCACATGAAAATATTGCCGATCAAAGTCAAAAGTTTTCTTCTCGCGATCATCGTGATGATTATTAATTATTCAAATTATTTAAAAAGCAAATCAAATTTTCGTTTTCACGCAGCATTAAGAGCTATTAGTTAGTATATCGAGCGCACCGAAATGCATTTTATCGCTGAATGTAAAGCGAGATTGTGAACAAACGCAAAGCATATAACACGCATCGATTTACAGGTTCGATTGAAAGTTGAGTTCACTTCAAAATAGTGCAAAACAAATTTACTTTCACTAATTTCATTGTGAAAAATAGTTGATTCAACGCAAAACGATCGGCGATCGAAACTTTTTCAATTATTCCATTCGACTTGTTGTTGAAATATTTTCTCATCGAATTTGACTTCAATTTACGTTCTTCAAAATGAGTATCTCGTCGAGTAAAGTTTTCGATTGCTCGCGTTGAGATAAACATAAAAAAGCTGCTGCGAGTATTGAAATTCAAAAAATGCTTTTAAATTATAACGAAACGAAACTTTCGAAAGTAAAGCAAACGATAAGAAAGCTTAAAAAGTCACTTCGATCAATTAAGCAGAAGCGTTTTGATTTCAACTCGAGCAGCTAAGCGTCGAAAGCGAGATGAGAAGCATAACTTTAGGTGTTCGTCGAGTTCGCTGCGAAATTAAACGAAACGATAGCGCGCAGCGAAAAGTAGAGTTCGAGTGGCTGAAAGTTTTTTTCTTTCGTTTGAAAATGAAAACGTTATGTTGTTCAACTCTAATGCATACGCGAAATCGTCGAAAAGCGAGAAAGCGAGAGTAAAAAACGAAATCGAAATCATGCGTTGTTTTCGTCGCACTGTATTTTACTGCTCTGGAAGAAAATTTTTGCAATTTTTTGCTGCCTTTTCACTTTTTTTTCTTTATTTAATAAAAAATTTTTTGCTTTTTTTCTATCAAACTTTCGTATGGAGTTCATTATGAAATGCGAAAAAATCGTTCAAGAAGAAGTTTTCACGAAACAACAAATTTCAAAACAAAATTCTGAGTTTGTCCTCTTCTTTGACTTAACTCGTCGCATCATTTTATGTTAATCACTTACATTAGATTGTAAGAAAAATCTAGCAACACGATAGAAACCGAGTGCGTCAATAAATCCGACTTCTCGCGAACCGATCAACTTTATTCAATTTACATCTTTAATGATTCGGCGTTTTATTTTATTTAATTAACATTAACACAAGTTGGCATCAAGTTACTTAATTTCTAACAAGAAACAAAAGTTTGCCATAATAACAAAGATACAAATGCAGCATAAAAGGATGCACATTGCTTTTGTGCGCATAACGCTCGTGCGGAGTTATATTCATGTGCGAACTTTATAATTAAGTCTATGGGGAAAAAATTTGTTGAATTGAAAATTAGATAGAAATAAAGTTTTAAAAACTCACATCATAAAAAAGATGTGATCAAAATTCGTAAAATCGGTCGCAAGTTGCATTAAAAACAAATTTTTCCCCATAGACTTAATTATAAAGTTCGCGCGTGAATATGACTTCGCACGAGTGCTATGTGCACAAAAGGACCGTCGATCATTTAATGCCTCATTTATATCTTTGTTAGGGCAAACTTTTAAAAGAAAAGCTCTGGAACCATTCGAATGGGTTCCTTGTAAGTATGTTGTAACCGATTTGTTGATTAATTGTTGCTTTTGTTTAAATAAAATGCTGCCAAATGACGTTTTATTTGCTTAAATGTACCAAATTTATGTTAATTTCAAAATCTTTTACTTTTATCATTGATAAACTTGTTGGATAAAAAACAAAGATCATTACAACATTGCAAATTATTTTCCTAATGATTTGAAACTATTCATGAGGACAAATTAAAAAAAACTTCATCATAAGTGAGTGAAATTAATGAATGAAATCGATTAAATTTTAATAATGAAATTAATTGACTCGAAAATTTTAATGAATGAACAAAGCTTTCACATAAATGTCATAAAATCTGATCGTCGCTGCTTCTTTCGTCAGAACGAAAAGATAAAATTTAAAGCGTGCATGACGCAGAAAAGGAATGTAAGCATTAAGACTGTAGAACTTCGAAACAGTGCACAAAAAAGTTCATCGAGCAAAGTTTTTGCGAAAACTCTTGTCACAATCTACTCTAAAAACGATTCACGAATTTTCCAAACAAAAGACTTTTATATTTGCTTAAATTTGTTGACATTTCTCTGAAGAATTCTTTTCTCGAATCATCGAGAGAAAATAAAATGGCGATTGAGAATGAAGTTAAATTTAGATCGAAACAATTCACGTTTCGCTATTGTAGTTCACTTTATGAAGAGAACTTTTCAGTTTTCATTTATTGAAAAATGTCGCAACGCGTTTGAGGCACGATAACGCGAATTTACTTGGATTATTTTATTTGGTGTTTAAATCAAAGCATGAAAAATATAAAATAAACAAGCCGTTAAATTAATATAAATTTGGCATAAAGTAGAGTCGATTAACTTATTCATCATAAATAAAAAGTAAATAGCTGCGGTTAATTAAGTTAATAAGAAATTTCTATCGATAAAAATTTTTTGAACGTCTTTGTTTCGATTAAGTTCAGCTCAGAACTGGCGTGAGTTTATTGCGATATGAATGAAATTTGATATTGACATGCTCGATCAAATGTAAAAGCTTGATTCTCAACAACTCTTCATAAGACAACAATGAAAAGCTTAAATTACAGTCGAACGTCTCTATTTCGAAGTTGACGAGCCAAAAAAAAATATGTCGAAATGAGAAGTTGAAATGTAGAGGTTGTCGGATTTCTGCAAGTGATGTGACATTTTTCAATAAGATGAAATATTTTAAAATAAGTAAAATAAGTATAATAAATAATTTTTCAATAAGTAAAATATTTTTCAATAGAGATCACTATTCGATTTCATTCTATTATTCTATTCACGATGTCTATTGAAAAATATTTTACTTCAGAATTTTAGTTGTCCGATTTTTGAGGACTTGTATAAGTGAAGTGTCATATTACAGAGCTTTGACTGTATTAGGCTCATCACCTCTAAAGAGTTATCATTTTTAAAATGTAAAGAAAATTTTGAATTGAATACATTTTTTAGATTTCTCCTTAAACAAAAATAAAATCGAGCTTGTTTTTATAAATTGTTAAAACATTTCAAGGTATTTACAACACATTTTTTAAAATTTCGTTTATTATCCTTAACCAAACTTGGTAAACCGATTAGTTTTTATTTTCATTTAAACGCAATTCACGAAGAAAGAGACTTATTATATCGAACTTCTTGAGTTGGTTACATATTAGACTGATTAGTGATCAGTTACCCGAATCTAAACAAATCAAATTTAATCTTTGTTTTACATTAATCCCAATTTTCTTCTCAAGTAAATGTTTTCTTTGTTTTCTAACAAAACTTAGGCCGTAATTAGATTAAAGATTTTTTCATAATTGAGAGAAAAACTAATTTCATTAATCACATAAAGCCCTAGTTTACCATCTAATGTCACTTAAAAAAATAACAAAATCTTGCTTTTCAGCTCGACTCAGTAGAAAATATTTCTAAATTAAATAACAATTAAGATCATTCAATTTATTTTTAGATGAAAACTTAAAATATTTGAACTTATTATTTTAATTAGAAGTTCTATTTCATATTTTCAGAAGACGTTTAGTCTAATCCGTTGAAAAAAGTTTCATGCTTTTTCTCTTTTGATTAGAGTTATAAATTTTGTTAACTATTTATGCGATAAATAAAAGACGATCGTAGTTTTTCCAGCTATTTCAAAGCCAAAATTATAATTTAATTTAAACTAATATTTGTCACGAGTTGAATTATTCACATGATCAAAAAGATTATAAAATTTCTATTATTGCTTACTTAAAATTATTGCTTACTTTCTTAAATCGTTTTTTAAATGTTAAACATCTCATAAAACTCAAATTAATCGCATACATTCAATTCAACTTCAGACATTCAACAAATTCAGACACATTAGAATTTCAAGAAACTAATAAATTATTTAAAATAAAATTTTAAAGCTCTCATGCTTCTCTAATAACTTGACTAAATTTCACTTGCTTCAAAACATTATAATGAATAATCTATTCAATGTAACATGGAAAGTATTTTAGACCCGATCTTGATTTTAAAGAAACTTTCTTCGTAGGTAGAATATGATGTTGCATTAAGAATTACTCCATCATAGGTGCGAACTTTGCGCTTAAAGCAAGTTATTCACTGTCAAACTTTAACATCAGTAACTCTATGTCAAAAAATTTTGTTTTTTTTTCACTTGTGGACTGAAATCTCAACGGTTTTTAAAAGCTTCAAAAAGCTTTGCAAAAATCTGAATAAATATCACTCAAAATAGAGATCATATCCGATAATCAGATTATAAACTCATTTTAAATTAACTATGGCTGAATAAAATAAATGTTTTTCGTGCTTCTTCTTCAATAATCACATTATCTTATTGACTATGAATATTTTTAATCTAATTATTGTTCCTCTAAATATTTGAAGTACTAAAATAATCCCTTAATACCCTTGAAGTACTAATCGAGTCAAATTTTTAAACAATTGTGATTTCATTAAGAAATAAAAATAAAAACAAATTGAACTACATATGCAGCAGAGCTCGAAACGATGCGTGCAGACAGAAATAATTACTTAAAGTTACTCGTTTGGATTATGTCTCGCCAGATGATACTTGACGTAAAAGATTTTACAAGCGAAGAGCTGAAAGTGTAAGTAGGGTTAAAAAGTCAAGCGGAGCGTGGATTACCTGCATAAATATCAAGTTTAGCGATATTATTACATTAAAAAATTGAGCAACACTGTGACATATTATGACCATTTCATATTATTAACCACGTCTATTTATTTTCTCTAACGACTATGGCAATTGTGAGAAATGTTTATAATAATATTCCCAGATAATCTTTGGTAATTAGCAAAGGAAAAAGAGATTGTGCTTAGGTGAGGACTAATAATTTTCTATTTCTGTAAAGTACTTCAACGTATATGTGTGAAAGAGAAACAATTTTCTAAGTAAGCGATAATAAATCGATACCTAAGACTTAGAGGTGCCACATTGTAAATTTTTAACAGCAAGCGTTTCTTTTTGACACATTCATAAATTGTGAAGTTTTTCTTGTAATCGCTTGATTAGTTTAATAGTTGTTCGAGTGTTTCTTCTTAGATAACAAAATTATTGAATAGAACAAAGCTTTTGAGAATAGCGCGGTTAGCAAAGTTTTTAGTTAGTAGTTTAAAAAGGTGAACGAAATGAGCTGCACAATTTTTCTTCCCCGAGGCGACCATTTTTTTTTAATATTCTTTAAAAATGTAATCAAAAAGTCGTTTACTTTATTTCATTTACAAAAATAAACGAGCCCGAAGGCTTTCACTGATAAAATTTTCGCTTTCAAAGTGAGCATTGATAAAAGAAAGAAACAATTTCTCTTTTAATCGCCTATTTCGTAGTCCGATGATTCAGTTCTGTTTTCAATATCACTGTAAACACAATTTTCATAAATATTTTCGTTGAGATCTTCAGGCGTATGCTCGCGTTCAGCTATTGCTGCTCGTTGAGCTGCCATCGACACAATACAATTTGGTCCCAAGTAGCGTGTAATATAATCACTGTTCGCTGGTAAATTATGCGCGAAAATGCTAGTGGCCACGATCACTTTGCGTTTGATTTTCTCTCTTTGAGGCCACGATTTGGCACAGCAGAGTAAACGAGAAGGCCATAATATACGAATTGAGGTGAAAATAGATAAAGCTGCGAAAAAAGTTTCAATTATTTCGGTGATCACAATATTAGTCTTAATGCGAGCATTAATCGACCGATCGCACATTAAGCCGGCAACGGTCAGTGAAATTAACAAAAAGCAAATCGTAAACGAGGTCAATGATGCGAGTAGAAACATTTTCACTAAACGACGAGAGCCGATGAATTTGTTTTTACGTCTGATTGAAGCCCAGAAACCAATGCAGCCAGTTGCTGAGTACAAGAGACCGGCTAAAATGCCGATCACACTTTTCCAACTCGCTAATAATTCAATTGAATACCAAAGTATGGAGAGAAGGCCGAAAAATACCTGAAGCAGGCCACAACCGAATAACGCTTCTCTGCTCAAATCCTTACTTTCAATTGAATTTTTAGTTGCAAATTGGCGCTTGTCATTCGCTGGTAATCCTTTCAATTTGATCACATAAATTTCTTCCATATCCTCGCATCACTTTTAGCGGAATGATTTTTCCTATGTTCACAAATAGCGAACTTGATCCAAATATAACATAACACAAACGCAAGAAATAAACGATAAAACTGTAGGTAAATTTTTCGTACGCATTTTAAAAACAACTGTTTTCAGACAAACAAAAATGATAAACAGCAAACACAGTCGCTTGAAGTGACAGTTTAGTTTAAAAGGAGACTTCGAAACAGGTTAACGTGGAATATAAAGTTAACACCAATCTACATTCAGTTCAGAAATGACATCGCGTTTTAGCGAAATAAAGCAAAACTCGACTAGGCGTTAAATAAATTCAACACCAAGTTCGTTCGTAATATTTTGTTTCAGAAAAAAAGCGATTTCTACACTCTATTTAACGAAAAGAAAAAACTGATTGAAACAATGCGAACGAGTGAGTGAGTGAGTGAGTGAGTGAGTGAGAGAGAGAGAGAGAGAGAGAGAGCTGCATTCAATGCGAAGCGAAACAACGATTCAATGCGACAAGGTTAGTGAAGGTATACAGCAATGAAATAATAAAGTAATTGTGATGAGTGGTTATCTCTGAAAAGCGAAAGAGATGATGTGCGATGATTACTTGCAATTCTTTTCACGCGGAAGCAATTTCCGCGTAGTTATTTAATTGCGAAAATGTCTGATTGTTGCTTGCGTGTAAACTGAGTTTTTTGTTTATCTGCGATATTTGTTTCGTAAAATAAATCACGTCATTAATTCTCAATACATCACAATCAAAAGAATTTACTTTATATGCAATTAAACATGACTGAGTTTATTATCAAAGAGATGCTAAATAGACATATTTTCATCGCTCAACAAATTTGGAATAATAAAGTTCAACTTTTTTTTTACTTCAGTTCTTACATTCAAACGCAACTTTTTTAAATTTAACGAAACATGAAAATGGCAGCTTTTTTTGTTTGATACAACTACAACAAGAATTCGTCGGAACTACGCTTAATTTGCTACTTACAGTAATTTGGCAAATGAGCAAGAGAAGCGCGAAAACGCGCTCACTCGAGTTCAACAACAATTTTAACTTCTAAATACATACCAGATTGAGAGATCAGATGGCTCGGTGTATTCTCACCATTTTAAGCTTAGATATCGTTAAGTGTGTGAAGACTAATAATCATAAAAGTAAAAGAATAAAAGATAATTTATAAACAAAAGTTTTGAAAATATTTTGTTTGTGGTAAGTATTTGCAAATAAGATTATCTTATAATAATCATTTCAATTAAAATGAAAGAAAGATTGCTTATATAAACTATGAGAAAAAACCAGCGCCAACAAATGGTAAACTTCCATGAATATGAGTATTTTACTGCTTGCTTTTGATTAACAACTCGAAACCAATGGTTTCGTTTTAGAGTTTTTCTTTCGAGATTTATATTACACGAGATTTAAAAATGAGATTTGCACAAATGTAAGTTGAACGACGAGCATGAAAAGTATGAGTAAATACAATCAATCAAGTAAAGAATGTATTCAATCGAGAAAAGGTATAACACCAACACCGACACCTCCTTCGTGCGCACACATCGGTGCGACGAAACTCCATTCATTTGAGTCCGGATTATACATTTCGACGCTGCTTAAATTTGACACACCATCATAGCCGCCTATCGCATAAAGTTTACCGCAGTTGGCGACGAGTGCGACTCTGCTTCGCATTACATTCATCGGAGCGATAAAATTCCATTCGTTAGATTGCGGATCGAACACTTCTGCGGTTTGCAAGAAAGTGGAACCATCATAACCACCGCATACATAAATCTTGTTGTTTAAAGCGGACACTCCTAAGCGACATCGTTTGGTTTGCATTGATGGCATTGGGGTCCAACGTCTTGTTTGAGGGTCAAATTTTTCGACTGAATCAAAAATGGACAGACCATCGTGACCACCAAGCGCATAAATATTACCTTGAAAAGCAACCACTCCAGCTGCACTTCGATGTTTTGACATACTTGCCACCATTTTCCACCTGTGGTGAAATACGGCAAAGTCAAAAAATAAAATTGACGCGATTAAATCACTTACTCATCTCTTTCCTGATCGTAACATTCGACCGTATTTAGAGAGGATATGCCATCATATCCTCCACAAACGTAAAGCTTATTACACAAAGTGGCAGCTCCGACAGCACTGTTAATTATAATTACTATTAAAGAACAAAACATTATTATAAGAGAAACCTTCGTTTGCAGTTCATAGGAGCAACTTTTGACCATTTCTTAACTTTAGGATCAAATACTTCCACTGTGCTCAGTCGTTCTAGACCATCGTAACCGCCTATAGCGTACAACTTGTTGTTCATCACAGCAACACCAACTCTACTTCGCAGCATTGTCATTGCTTCGGCCAATTTCCAGGCACTACTTTGTGGATTGAAAACTTCAACTGTGCTTAATGAGTCCCCGTTTTTGGTCAGACCACCGACCGCATACATTAATCCCGAAAAATCTGAGCAACATCGAGGTCTCGTTCGGAAGCTTTGCAACAGGTGTCTTCGTTCTGGCATTAGGTGATAGTCTTTAGCCTCGTCGACTAAGTCTCGACAACTGTGCGAATTACGAACCAAATGCTCGGTGGCAACATAATCGGTGAGATATTCTGGAGTTAATAATGGCAAACGAACGTGAGTTAATAATTTAGGCAGAAATTCTTTACGCGAACATTCATCCCGTTTAACCCATGCCATAACCGCTTCGAATACCTTTTCTTCCACAGTGACATTGAGTTCGTCTTTTGATATGATATCAATCACTTCGTTCACACTTAAAGCGAGAAATTCTTCAGATTTCGCGACTTCAACAAATTGTTTTTGAACGAATTTCTTCGCGGATTCAACGAGCGAAACGCATCCAAGTGTATCGGCAAAAGCTTGAACGCCGAGCACATTACTAACGTGCAGTCTGCTCTTCAGAAACTCACAGCATGCTTCGCACACACGTTGCAACTGCAAAAACGAAGCGGCGACCATTAATGATTGCACATTGTACGAAGTGATCCGCAAATGTCCGGTGTACGAAAAGTCGATCAACGCTTCGAACGCAGCGCCTTCAATGCTGTCCTGTATTTCGATCACTGGTTTGCCACTTTCGACCATATCGTGAGTGAACATCGCGTGAAAGTAGGGAATAGTGGAGGCGAGCACCACACGGTGTGCGGACAGTTGTTTCTCGCCGACTTTCAATTGAATGTCGATCAGTTTCTCGCCTTTTCGCAACTCGTCGAATATCGGAAAGCAGACGTTGCCGATGTCTTCTTGCGTGAAATGGTAGCAATCGTCGCTCAATTGCGAACAATCGCCGCAATTCTCGTCGTTTTCCATGCTTTTTTTCGCAAAGTTCACTCTTTTCTTTTCACTCTTTTCATTTTTGTTTCATTCACGAATTCACCCATTCGACTATCTTCGCGCACAAAGCGCCCTCTTTCGATCGACAATTTCGGCGCATTTTACAAACGCCGAAAGTGGCAAATGGGAATGAAGAGAGGTCGGCGGACGAAAGGGGCTTCAGGTGCTTCGGGCGCTTTTTTGGCGTAAAACATGCTAAGGCAGTTGAATAAATAAGTGAAACTAAGTGAATATCTCTGATTGCGCTGTTGTTTTTAAAGTACTAGTCGTGAAATGATAAAATTAATTGGTTTAGGGTTAAAAGCAACAAATGTTAAATGTACCTAAGTAATGAAAATTGTATTTCAACAGTTAATTTTGATTAAAGCAAAAATCATATTTTGCATTACGTGGATTTCTCTCAATTGCGAAATAAGCAACGTAAGAATCACACTTTGACCGACACAAAATGGGAATATGAAAGGCAAAAGTTGCAACCCACAACGCATGTCTCACAAGAAAATGAATTAGTCGGTATTTTTATAAAATTTTAAAAAGTCGATTTCTCATTTTTTATTTAAAGATTTAAGTTCAATAACAATAACAATTCAATAAAATTAAATCAATGAAAACTTATCGTGCAAACAATATTTCACCCTTGCAGCATTGCAACAATTTGCTGCCTTTCACGCAAATTGAGCGAACAGAAATGATCAAAATGATATTGAAATTGTCCTCATTTTCCAAAAATGCATGAGTTGTACCTCTTGTATGTGCACGGCCAAAAAAAGGTCAAGTATTGTTGAATGAAAACAAATTATAAAACCTCTCACTTATTAAATGACCGAATTTTTCGCATTGGTTTGCTAGTGAAATAATAAAATAAGAAAAACTTAATTTTACTTCGCATGTTACTTGAAAATAAGTTAAAAAAATAATTCAGATTACATGGACGTGACTTAAATATTTTTTATTTTCTCAATTCAAGTTTGAAATTTTACACAATTTACATTTTTCGAAAAGTTAATTTTTGAAAAGAGTTGCTTTATCTTTTCGATTATTGTCCACATTTATCCCTTAAAAAAGTGATTTAGAATTTCGATTTGAATGTTATGGATTGCTCTAATTAACTGATATTAATTCAAAACTTAAAAGAATTTAAGAGCTTTAAAAAAACTATTCAATCAAATAGAAAGCGAATAGAGTCTGAAACATGTAGAAAATGAATCGTTAACACTGAAATCTTGGAAAATTTTTTAAATATTTAAACAAATCAATTGAAAACATCGTCAAAATAGAACAACATGAAAACACGTTAAGCTTTAAATCACGAGTTCGCCAGTTTACAAGTGAAATTATCAAATATTTTTTTCTTTCTTATCAAACGTAAATTGAATGTGCGACCCTCTGCGATATATAAATAAGAGCGTTAAAACTTAAAATTAAACAAAATTATAATAGAATCTAAAATGGCTGAAGCGAGTGTTAGTTGCGTTGGTTCAAAAGATGGTGAAGAGGAATCTCCATTGGGTTCACATGAGTCAGTTAGTAATTTACAACATCGAACTCTTGAAGACATGATGGATATGAGCAACAAAGAAGATTATGTTGTTGCAATTGAATTTCGTAATGGTTGCGAAAAAGTTACATTTTTTGATTTCGAAGAGTTGATTATTCATGGCGATGGATTATACGAGCATCCTCCGACAATTAAACCGAACGAGAAAGACGCAGTGATGTACTATTCATCCCCACCTACACCTGCTTGTTCTGGTATCCTCAGTTTTTTACTTCATGAAGACTTTAGTGAAAAAGCATACATTTGCGATGGCACAAAATTTCTTCTAGCTTGGGAAATGAATGCAGAAGAAAAAAAATTAGAATTTGCTATTTCGTTTTACATTTACAAAAATCAATTCACTTTAGATGAATTGCATCACGAAGTTCTTCTCAAATCGACTGTGTTACCAGCCTGTTCTCACGCAAAACGCGGCGTTTCTGGTGATGATGCACTGGTGATAAACGATTTTCCAATAAATATTCAAGTTAACATTATTGAAGAGGATACTAATGGGGCGATTAACGAATCTCCTCGGCTTCAGTTATTGAGACATCCAACACGTGTTCGAGCTAAAGCCACTGCAACGATGACATCTGAGAATCAGGCAAAAATTATCGTCGAATTTCAATAAAAAACATTTTGAGGTACAACATAATTCACGTGATAAGTTTTAAGCTTTATAATTTGACGTTTCAACTAATAATTTTGTATTTGACTCATGAACTGACTGAAGTAATTGTAATTTTTTCTAAATCGAGCAAAAATAAAATTTTAAAGTGATCATCAAAATATTTATTATATGAAAGTCATAGTCGTGTTTTACATATGCTGAAACTGCTGAGGATATTAAAATTTCTTTTTACATTATTTTTGCTTAAAACATTGAGAACATAATTCTTCTCGTCTATATAAATTATTACTTTGGAAGACAAAAACATCGAAAAGCCGACATTATAATTCAAAGTATTTCAATTAACAGGTTAAACTTTTGAATAAATCTGCTTGAAACTTATCAAATTAGTCGCTTTTTGCACATTAAGAAATTTAGTAAACAAGAAACGAGATTTTTCATATTCTAAATGAATAAAAGATAAGATTTTAAGTTGAAAGAGTTTCAGTTTGAATTCTAGTAAGCGATATTTATGAAGTTCTCTTAGTGGATTCAGAAGACAAAATTATTCAACTGACTAAAAAAATATTTCATGCGAGCCAAACTCGCGTAAGAAAGTGTTTTACATTTAATTTACTCTCAAAGTTTTACAGTTTTTTAATAAGAGCATCGCAAGAAAGTTTTAAACTCGACATTAAATCACTGAAAATTTCAAGGGTTTACGCATCGCGTTCGTTAACGATTTCTAGCACAAGAACACATTTTTATAAACGATGTAGCAAGCGTTTAGTTTGCTTTCGAGATTTTGTAAGTTTTTAAACAAATTAGTAGAAAAATCAAATTAAAAGTCACTCAAATATAGACAAAAGATTTTCTTTTTCGGTTGAATACAAGGATTTCAGCCGTTTGCAGGTGAAAATTTTTTAATCGATTTTATTTTCTCGCTAATCAAAGCGAATAGAACTTGTTAAAAATCGTTTCGCTATCTGATGTGAGCTTTCAAAATTACAGTATCAGTTCGACTATTTTAAAATTATGAACATTTCTTTTGAAATAAAACTTTTGAGGACAAACTAAAATTTTTAAAGTAATTCTATGTGGTTCGCCTAAATGAGCCAGTAATTTAGAATTTCAAATGGTCAAGATATAATTGCATTGCGCCAAAAGGATTATGTTTTATTTTAGCAATAGAATTATATTCAGCGATTTCGCAGAAATGTTATTCATGGTGATGCGTTTTACAAGAAAAAAATTGAAAAAACGGTCATTAAATCCCATCTGAATCTGCTATTTCTGACATAGCCGCCTGAATCATGTCAAATAATATTCAAATTCAGATGCAAATTTTGAGTAATAAAATTTAATTTTACTTTAATAATCAAATTTAGATCTTAATGTTCCATTCAATATATATTTCAACTAAAATATCATTTAGGAAACTTTTAAAATCTCAGCGAAATTACCTTTATTATCTCACAGAATTTCTAAATGCCGTTTGCTAGTCAAGTCTTGTCACGATCGTCAGCGCGAATTGAGTTTTAAAACAAGAATTATCTAGTTTGAAAATGAAAATAATTTTTATCAATTTTATTTCTCGCTTAACCAGTTTGAATTGAATTTGTTTTTCTAACATATATAAATGCGAGCGTTCAAAGCCAAGTGTGGCTTGTTTAAAATTAAACTTCATTGTGAAAGCAACTACAATGGCTGAATCGAAACCTGGAACATCTAAAGCTATTGCAACTGGCTCAAGAAAGAATGAAGGGAAAGCTGGCATGGTATTTGGTTCACCTAAAGCAGTAAACAATCTGGAATTTAATACGCTTAAAGACTTGATGGCATTGTGTAAAAAGGAAGAATATGTTGTAGCTATCGAACTTCGTAATTGTTCTGAAAAAATTAGGTTAAGCCATTTCAATGAGATGATTCTTAGTGGTGAATCTTTTTATGAGAACAAGCCGACAACAATTGATCCGAATCAGAAAGACGCTATCTTGTACTACTCGAATCCACCTACACCTGATTGTTCTGGTATGATTGAATTTTTGGTTTCAGGAGATTTCGAAGATAATTGTTCTCTTTCGGATGGAACAAAATTTTTATTGGCGTGGGAGATGCGTCGAGATGGAAAGAAGAACGAGTTTGGAATTTCTTTTCGCAATCAAAGACAAAGCGCTGCTGCAGACGTAAAAAATTACCATAGGCTTCTCAAATCGAAATTGGAACATCTTGACGATATGAGTAAACGCGGAATATCTGGTGATCAACTTGAGTTAACGAACGATAAGATGATGATCAAAGTGAAAGCAACAGTAACAATGACTTCAGCAAAGAAGGCAACAATTGTCGTCCATTTTGAATAAACAGCATTTTAACACTGCAACAAATTGAAGCGATCAGTTTTTAAGCTTTTTTTTAATTGACATTTTAACTAATGATTCTAAATATGAATAATGAATCGAATGATCAATGTTCTTAATTTTTTTATCAGCAAAATGTATGATTTGAATTTCATAGTCGTGCTAAAAAATTCTGACTTCTGTAGGTTTTGAAATTTCATTTTTGCCCCACTATTTGATTAAATCGTTAAAGATCATTACTTTTTGTATCTATTTTAATCGATATAAAAGGCAAAAAATGACATGTAATCAGTATATTTCAACTAAAACATGTCCAAACTGAACTTGCACAAAGTATCATTGCGGTTGTTGAGTGGTGATCATTTCAAGATGAGCTCGGTCGCAAACTTAGTCTCCACTTTCACTCTCTTATAATTCATGTTTTCGTCAAAAAGTATTTTTCGACACAAAAATTGTCCTTTGAAATGTGAGA
>NCKU01003307.1:0-15542 GCA_003675995.1 Dinothrombium tinctorium | reverse complement strand
TGTAGGAAACGTTTTTCTGTCTCTGGTAGTACACTAAGGATTACTTAATTCAAGCCTATTTACAAAATTATTTTAAATTATATTTTTAAGGAACACATGAAAATTAAAAGTTTAGAAAAAAACATTTTTGGTTTTAGATGTTTTCAACGCTTAGTATTCTTTATTCTGTATTTTGAATCCTCATTTGAAGGTTTAAAATAATTTAATCTTTTGAAAATATTTTCAATCGAAATTATTTTAAAGTAAAGTATTTTAAAACTTATATTCTACAACTCAATTTAAGTAGAGAATTTTAATGAATTCAATAAACGCAAAATTCGGAAATGAAACATTTTCAATTTTAAAAATTCACACTTTTCACAAATAACTTACAACCGAATTGAAATTTTTACATTAAAATGAATTCTCTTTTATTATTACAAAATTCCCTTTACTGTAAAAAAGAAGTAAATGCAATTCTGCCAGCCATACTTTTCTAGTTTGCATTCAAATGAAACATCATTTTGATAAATGAAAAAATTGTTTTTCTCATATTATCATCTGCTCAAGGAGTTTGCTCATTATTTATACCATAAATAAATTGAATTTTTATGTAGAAAATGAAGCCAAAAAGCGCATTCGGCGAAAATACCGATGCATTTCAACGATAGCTCGAATTATTATTATTATTATTCATGTTCGAAGAGGCACATTTTGGTTGAAGACAAAATTTTATGGTTTACTTGCGCATATTTTGCTTTTTCAAACATTTTCGATCATTGCAAAAGGCAGAAAATGTTCAATTTGGTCATTTAACTTGAAAATTAGAGTAAAAGTTGCCGAATATGTAATAAAGTGAAAACATAAATTTTGCATGAAAACTTTGTCTGTTTGTTACTTTTTGGTAAAATATTCTTGTAAAAACTTTAAAAACTTTCTCTGCACTTACAACTTTACTTGTTTACAACCGTTTCGCGCATTTTGATTGGCCCTCCTTTAAGATCATACTTCTTGAAAATGCAATTTTTGATTTGACAAGAGAATTTCAATAAATTAATGATGATTGCTTTGCTATTTATTCGTATTGAAATAAGATTTCGATGATTTTCAATAGCGGTTCATTAAGTTAAGTTATAATCAGAAAATTAAAAAAAAGATGAATGATAAAGAAGATTGGTGATGTGTTTTTGAATCATAAGTGATCACTATATTTGAGAATGATGATAGAAATCGAAAAAATAGAAACTTGTTAATATTTTATAATGATATATGAACAATCTTGTTGCTCTGGCGAAAAACATTGCAAATGATGAATCTACAATGAATTTACTCTGGACAGAAGCGAGCAAATTGATAAATGCTTTCGAGTGTTATTTAAAGAGAAGAAATAGAAAAGTTTGCAATCATTGTGAACAAGCTAAACATTGGGGAAGTCAAGACGAAGCATTGTAAATGTCGGTGAAAAGCATTTCAAATCTCTTAAGTTGTCAGTTAATTACCGTTTGCTGCTCGATACCATTAGAAGTGACAACGAAGCTGTTCGCCGAAGAAGCACCATTAACATTATCGCGATCCTGTTGATCTGTATTTGTTGATGTCGTGTTGGCACGTTGTTGCTGCTGTGATGAATGCGACTGGGACTGCACGGATTGCTGCGATTGTGTGGTAACCGATTGATTGTGAAGGGAAGCAGAGACCGTTTTCGGAACCAGTACTTGAGTACCATTGCTCATCCCTGTTTGGCAACTGTTAGACTCGCTCGACGCTTGATTAACGCTTGCCACAAAGGGACTCGTGAGAGGGCTGCAGACGCCAGTGACCGGATTTGGCATCATTTGCTGCAAAAAGAGATCAATTAAGTGAAATTTTCATACTTGTTTGTTCTGAAAACAAAGCGCTTTTTCATAACTCAAACACAAGCTTTGAAAACAGAAGCTCCTCATAAAAAATTCAGCGAAAAAACTTTCAGAACTTTAAAAGCCGAGCATTAACAGTAATTTATGCTTTTTTACTTCATTCATCCATAAACTTAGAAGTTGGCCGTTAAACTCTTCAATTATTACGAAGAAAAGCAGACGATATTCATTTGAATTATTAATACCAGAGGTTGATTGTGAAAAGCAGAACATTTTTTTCTTCGCATTTGAATTACTAATGAACAAACTCCTCGCAAGCGTGTTATTTAATTTACTTTACCGTTTCATAAATAGAAGCGCGCACTTAAAATATTCATTTTGACTCTCTTTAATTTTATTTTCTTGATTTATGTCTCAGATTAAATCCTATGATTTTGTTGCTACGGATAATGCAAGATGTGCATTCATTAATTTTGCAAATACATTTTCTAACTTTTGGTGACTGCAGTGCGAAATGATCGTCTTAATTTCATCTTAGCAGGTAAATGATGAGAACACTTTTGTCTCCCTTCGCATGGCTATTTTGATAAAAAATCTACAGAGTGCAAATAAAAATTAATTATTGACACATTGCACATTATTTTTTCACTAGCTGCGAACGAATTTTGAGTAAATTCTTATCACTATTAGCATCGAACACAATGCTTAACTAGCTCTGCTGTTTAAAACTTAATTTCCTAAAGTATATTTCTAAATAATAAAAAACAAATTGTTTGTCCGAAGTTGGATTTGAATTATCGGCAAATTTTAAAAGTAAAGGAAATTTGTTTCTTCATAGCGCAGATTTAACTTGTGCACAAACAAAACAAATCGTTTGAACACAGATATTCGATTCAAGTTAATTAATTTTTTATAATCATTTCAAACAAGAGATGACATTTAATGTGCGTTAAACATCAAATCAAGTATTTCGGTACAAGAAAATTCATTATTTAAGAATATGACTGCAAACGATAGCTGAAACAACAGCTAAAATCAGAAACATTTTATTTATATCAATAAAAAAGTTCCAAATTTGTAAAATTTTTCTATCCTCTATTTGTGTAAAATTCAATTTTAAGAAAAAACACAGAGAGTAGTTGAAATGTTGTCGAGTCACAAAAACGGTTGAGATTTTCATAAGCAACTAGAGTAAAACTCTAAGCAGAAAAGGTAACGTTCGAAGCATTACATGCAAAACATTTTTCTAAAAAGAGTAATGATAAACATGATCGAATAAGGGATTGATAATAATAGGCATATAATACTACTCAAAAGGATTACAACAAAGTGATTGATTGCAAACAACAAATCATAAATTGCATATCAACAAATTAATAAATTTTTTGCTTTATTTTGTGTCGAATGAAATTTGATATTTATTCAGATATACGAGCGAAACTAAATCGTCTGATGCGAAGATATATTTTTTGTTTTTGACTTATGTACCGCCTTCAAAGTATATCATAAACAACAGCCTTCGTTTTTCATACAAAATAGAGGAAAAGTTTCGATTAGGATACGTTTCAAGATGTAATATAGTGCACAAAGTCAAATAAAAGTTGCTATTCTAATGCATACCCCCGCATAATCAAACTTTCTTCTATTCAGTCGAATTATCTTACGAAAAAAACTATTTTTTTGTGCGCTTTGCCGATTTCAATTAAACTTGGTGCGCAGATAAAACTTCATTAGTGTATTAAGTGTATTACTCCCTTAATAGGTGCGAATTTTGTGCGAAGCGAGTTATTCGCGTGCAAACTTTAACATTAAAGTCTATAGCGAAATTTTTTGTTTTTTGTTTTTTATTGCGGGCCTAAATCTCAATCGATTCTCATCCGGTTTGTTTTAAATGTTTGAACTAATCATGTGCTACGTATAATTATTTTTTTTTCCAGGATTTCTATCTGCAAACTTGTTTCATTGAAATCGTGAACGGGCACAAAAGGTAGTTTCCTTTTAAGAAAAAGAATTATCGAAGTTTGATATAAGTAGATTTGAAAAAAGATTAAATTTTAAGTAAACAGAAAGCTTTATTAATACTCTTTGACTAGCAATCGCTGCAATAAAATCTTTGTTGAAAAGCTTTGGAATAAAGAGAATAATCTGTTGTTTTGATTTTCAGTTAATCTTCAAATCCTCAGATAAAAGCAAGCGAAAAGCGTGTTTTTATTTTTCCACGCAATTTCATTGAATTGCAAAGTATCAGAATAATTCCCTGAGCGAATCATGAAAAAATCGAAAATTGAATTTTTCATTTTCCCTTATTCTTTTTTGAACTTTTTCAAAATCAAAGCATCATAGCAAAACACATAATAGGTAAGAAAATTGTGATGCATTACAAATTTTGTTCTTATTCACCGTATTTGCATAAAATTTCGAGATTCTTCAAATTCGATAATATTCGAGCATTTTATGTTTGTTTCATTTCTTGAATGAATAAAGAACTCGAATTTTCTGAATAACTAAAAAATTTAGATCGTGTTTAAGTTCGAGTCTATCTAATTAAGTAAATTCAATTTATTTTCATAATCAAAATATTTATTAAATTTTCTACAAAATTCACTTTGATATTTTTTTTTGATTTTTTTTCTATTCTTTAGCTTTGTAAAACTTTGACGATCTAGCATATAACTCATATATTCAAAGCGAGAGAGAGTATCAGCAGTGTAACTTCATTATAACATTGCCATTAGATCATCTCACCACACTTAATATAATTCAGAAAATCTTATTTACTATATTATTTATATGTTTGCAAAAATTCTTTCATCGATTTTTCATCCATTTGCAATGTTCAAATATCTTGCAGATTCTACTTGATCGATGCTTCGCCATTTATATAAAACTTTACGAAAGTACATTGGGAGAGAATATTTAATTTCACTCAAAACTTCGTTTATTTATGTTTTTTTAAATATTTTTTTCTTGTTAAAATTGTAAAATTTCTTCAATTTCAAAACATTTTAAAATTATTTTAATCATATGAGCTTTGAAAGTATCATTTAAAAATTAATTAAATTACTTGTAAGCTACTTATATGCATTTATCCAAACTCGTAACCATGGTGAAAAATTGCATTTATCTTAGTTGTCTCCAAGACGCAATTAATCATTACAGTCGTGTCTTTGCTAACATTAATTTTTTTCGAATTTTCCTTTTTCCAACTAACAAGTGAAAATTCTTGTGCATTCGATAATAAGTTTTTACATTGAAATTTAAGCAATTCGTTGAAACGATTTTTAACGTGTTTATAATTTTATTGAAATTTCAAGTAATTTTAACGAACTCTTAAACTCAATTTTTTGACAATGGAGTGAATGAAAAAAGAATTGAATATTTGTAAAGGAAGTAAGAAATCTGAAAGGGGAAGCGAAGATAATTCATTAGATAAAATAAAAAATTCACTTCCATTTAAATTTTAAAAGTGTAGAAATCTTTGAAAAGTGTTAGCGAATACAAGAGTAAAGGAAAATGAAATGGAAGTACTCAATTTGCAAAATGGATGTTAAATTCGGTGCTTCTGAAACAATTCAAGCAGAAAGTTTAAAACAAAAGTGCGTAGTTGCATTTAAAAAAATGAAATGCAAAAGTTTGCATTACGAAATTTTTTATTAGTTCAATGAAAGGAAATCAAACAAAGAAAATTTGCTTTTGAGGCACTTTTCTCTGGACACAATTAGTTTAATTATTTAAATGTTTCTTGTTTCCGATCAAAGCGACAATTTTTGAAAAATGAAGAAGAAACTCTTTTAATAAAATTAACAGCTTCAACCGAAATGTTTTGCTATCTTAAACGTATAAAGCCACTGCTTTCAATGTAAATAATCGCTGAACTTTTTTGACAGAAACTGTGTTCAAACATTATAAATGAAAAATTATGTGTGAATAGTTTAGAATCGAGAATAGAGATAAATTGTGTGCTCTAATCAACAAGTGTAAAAAGGCGCGCTTACTTATTCCCTTTACTACAAATGACCTATAAAATATGACAAAATGTTTTCAACATTCTCAAAATTTGTTCGATAAAGGCCCTTAAACCACTCTCAAAAAAAGTGTGTGTAAGTGACATGTGTGTATTAAAGCGCCGTTCCTTACACAAGCTTTTTAATCAAATCGATTTTTTGTGCAGAAAAAATCATTAAATTGCAGACAAGCGATAACAAAGTGCTTCATTGGCAAAAAAAGGTGAAAATCTTAAGCGATGTTTTTCGAAATGCCTGTTGCTTTGCTTGATATAAAAAAACACATTAAATAGTTTGCTTTTATATTATATTCTGTAAAGATAATTTTACAAAAAAGGAAGCATTTTGAAAGTTTTAGACAAGCATTAAATATGTTCAAGGCTCATATTAAATGACACTGTCAAAAGCAAATTTCATCAAAAAATGGAATTTTATATTTACTGAGAGTAGTGAAATGCATTCAGCATATGCATCAATTTCAAGTTAGATTATTCAAATTTTTTATCTAAAAAAAATGAAATTGTGAAATGTTCTGAGATAAAGAGATTTCGTCTATGTGAAAAAATTGAATAAATATCTCATTCCCTCGCTTGTTACTTAGTGCTTTTTAAGGCAAATTACAAATTGCGTTTTATGAGTCTTACATGCACTCAATGTTATGCTACATTGAAACAAAATAGAGTTGCAATATGATCTCACTGTATTCTTGTATCTGTTGCTTCCATGTTGACCAAAATTCAAAAATAGATTTGTTTATTTTCACTGAAATCGGCAATAAGCGTTATAGTACGTTTCTAATATAGTATGACATGCGATCGATCACCTAACTCATTCGTTTAATGTTCATCGCGTGTTTGGACTCTTTAATTGCATGGATAACTTAGAGTATAAAGTTTATTCATTAAGTTTTTGCATCAAACGGACGATTTTATTTTTGTTTTTTAAGCAAAATTAACAGAAATGGCAATTTGATTTCGTTACTTAATTAAGCAAAGTAATCTTTCAATAATATTGCTAATTAAATAAAAAGTGCGCTTATTTTTATCAATTTATGAAAATAAATTCATAATTTAAGTAATAAATGAGAGAGCAAATAGTAATTCAATTAACTGCATTTTATCCGAAAAAAAGCAGAAAAAGAATAAATTCGTTGGAATATATACAAAGAGAAACTTTTTTGTTCTCTGTAAAATGGAAGAGCAAAAATTCGAATACGAAGCACTTTAATCAGTGAAGTAATCAAGTGCATCCATTCATGAACCGATTTTATTCACTTCACTTTGAGCTTGTTTTTTTCACATTTAAGCTTTTTTATTTATTCTATTTTTCAATGAAAGCACTTTTACGAAACCATATTAAATTAGTTACATAAAAAAACTTTCAACGAGTCAATTTCTCTCGTGAACATTTTTATGCTTTTTTAATGAATTAAAAATTTTTTTAAGTTGCCAACTCTTTGAATCGATTGAAGAGATTTTGCAAAGCATCGCTACTAACTTTTTAAACTTTAACATCACAGTTAACATTGCAAATTGTCGAAAAGCAGAAGGAAAAAAATTTAACTTACCATAAAATATTTTATAATTCATTTAGAAGCTCTCAAAATTATTTATTCAACTTATGAGCAAAGAATTAAGTTTCAGAACTTGATTTTTTCATAACACCCGAACATTTTTAAACAGTTCTCAATCACTTATGAGTTGCGTAGAGATGTGTTTAAGTAAGTGTTTGAACATAAATAAAAATTACATTTTCGTTCGGTTTGGTGATTGGTCGAATACGAATTTCGGAAAAATTGAATTATGGTTTCTATGAGCACAAAAAGAAAACTGAACTCTAATAATGAAAATTAAAAGAACAAATATATGAAGAAATTCATTGATTCTCGTACATATTGCTCAGTAACTGAATGAGTTGAATCAGCATTGAATCGTTAATAATATTTCCCCATTGAATTGCATGAGTTCATTTCTTTTTCATTGCTGATGTACGAAGATATTTTGAAATTGTTTGATTTATGATCAGAATACCTGGTAGAAAATGAAGTTTCAACATTGGATAAATAATGCTTTACATTCTGTAAACTATTCGATTGATCAATATACATTCCTTCATACAACTTCGAAAAAAAAAACACAAAATATTCACTTTAAAAGTAGAGTTTCAGAAAAATGTTTGTTCTGGATCAATCATTTGATGTCGCGCTAAAATTTTAACGCATGTAAAAGTAAAATTCAGCACAATTATCAATTGTGTTTAAATAAACAGTTTTCTAGTGTTCTTAACTAAAAATGAAAAGCATCACTATTTAATTGAGTGCAAAAATTATAATTATTTTTATGCGACGATTTCATTACAAGTGATTTAAACTGCTTTTGTATTATTAAAAAAAAAGAAGTTCATCTTTAATAATTAAAATTTAAAAAATGTCAAAAGCAAAAGTGAAGTGAAAAATGAAGATTTTATCATAATTCAAAATTGAAAAGTGGCCATTTTAAAATTTAGCTTTTGAGTGCTGGTACTTGAATTGAAGTAGGAACCAATTTCTTAAATTGATTCGTTTTTGTCTCAGAAACTGCTGCTATGCATATCGATTACTCGCTATTCATAGTGCCATCAACAAATTGGAGAGCACAGTTTTTCTCGTTTTCTTATCACATTTCATTGCTATTATAAGAAGTCCAAATGAATAACAAAAATCAATGCAAAACAAAATTTTATGCTCATTTTGTTAATAAAAAAATTCAAAATTCACTCGCTTTTTACTTCATTTCGTTTCTATATTTTTTTGTTACTAACTTTACAAATGTGGAATTAATATATGCGATGATTTCAGTGTGATTTGTTGTGGTTTATAAAATAATCACGAGTCATCGAGATTGTTTGTTAAACAAGAATTCTGTGCAATCTTTACCCTTACATATAAACTCGTTGTTCGTCGTTTGCTAGAGGTCTTCAAGCATAAGATCAGCCATTAAATGCAACATTATCGTTATTAATAGCGTTCCTTTATAAAATAAAGTTAAATGTTTGACTGAGAGACGAGCGCTAAGCTAGCGTCTCTCGATCAATAATCGCATGGACAAACATTTTTTCCGAAACTGTATCTTACTTTAAAAGCTATTAAATGAATGAATTTTTTTGTTAGTTGTATCGAATTTTGAATTTGTATTTTGAATTTATGCTGAAAATTAATTTCCAAAAGTATTGTGAAAAAATGACGCGAAAAAGTTTTTAAAAATATTAAAAATCAGATTAAAAAAATAAAAGCATGTAATATTTTATTTAACTAATTGAAATTGATATAGTAGGTGTAATTTGATAAGAACATGGAAATATATTTGAAAATTCTCTTAAATTTAAAAATAAAAATTGTGTTGAATTTTATCTTTGATTTAAATTTTTTTATTATTTAATGTTAAATTAGCACATAGGCTATTATAAAATGAATTTTATAAAAGTTGAAAGTCTGAAACCAAAGTTTTAAGTTTTGATACTTTATGGCGAACATGCTTTATAAATTGGGAAATGTTTTATCTTACTTTGACAAAATTTTCAGCGAAATAATAGAGGCTCAATTTTTTTGCACTTAAATTTTTTCTTGTACTCGCAAATTGCTTTTCATGTAGAGCATCAAATCATTTCTTGTAAATTTTTTATTTAATAAAATTTGTGCTTTATCTTGAAACTCGAGATTAAAATAAAATTTGAGCAACCAGCAACTCATTTAATGTTTTTTTTTCTTTTGTYAACGCAAAGTAGATTGATAAGTAAGTGGGTTAATATATTCTGAACTTAACAAAATCCACAATTTTTATATCAAATTCATTTTTGAGTTCAATAATGAATATATAAAATTATTAAAGGTTGGATTGTTATTCCTAAAAACAAAAAAAAAATCCGGTAACCTGTTGAAAAAGAATAAATTTACTCAAGATATTGATTTAAGTAAGCAGAGAAGAAGAGTTAAAAAATCAAGAATTTTTGTAGAAATAGATAAAGATGAAAAAATGATGGAGAAGCAGTCTGCTTGAAATTAATTTTTTAGCTTCTACACACTTATTTCTTTTGAAATAAATGAATCTTTTCGAAAGCCTATTATTTGATCGAAAATATTTTTTTATGAAATAACAGGAACAAGCGTTTTGATAGTTTCCAAAATAATCGCGAAAAATTAAAAAAAAAAAATCTGAATGCAGTGATGAACGAAATTTTATTGAGTTTTCTCCTTTCAAAATTGGTTTATTTAAATATTAAATATTCGAATAAGATGGGCAATTTTTCATTTTCACACTACAAAAACGATAAATGTTAAACTCAGCAATAGGAAGTTACTCGATCACGCTTAACTGAGGGTCAAGTTCTCTAACTAAATGGTTGATCTTGATTAAGCAAAACACAGGTAAAATCAAGGTACAACACGCATTTAAGGAGATTATAATAAATAAATAAAAAAAATAAACAATAGAATCTTGAACTTACGAATATTTATTAACTTGAAAAAATCTTTTTAAATCTAAAAAAGATCAAAAGCCTGATTTTGATTGAATAGATTGTTTTCACTGATTTGTATTTCTACTTTTTTTCAACATAACTTTATAGAAATCTTTTATTTTTAAAATTTTTGACTCACTTTCAAAAATGGTGTTATTTTCAATTTTCTGACGCATAAAAAGCATCGAAACTTACATCAAACTATACGCTGTTTACGCTATCATTTTCGTCTAAAAAAAGTGAAAACGCCAAATTCATAAGCAATTTGATTGACATTTTTAAAAATATTGAAAATAAAGATTAAATTGAAAGTTTCGAATGCATTTTTAATAAATATAACATCGAGAATGAAAAAATAAAAATAAATTTAATATAATAAAAAATTCGATTTCTGTTTTTTTGACAAGGAATAAAATTTTTTAGTGTATTAGGCTATAGCGATGTGTTTTGGCTTCGAAACAACCTAAAAAGATCTAAAAATACTTAGTGAAACACAAAATAGAGGAGCAGCTTTAATTAATTAAGCATTAAAAATTAATTTCGATCGTTCCCACTAAATTAGTCCTGTGATTGTGTTATAATCATCTTAATTGAATTTTGCTCAAACAAAAAACTAAGTAATTATTCAATGCTGAGAAAATTCAATTGAGAAATAAAATGAAATATTTGCTAAGTTAAGTTTAATAAAAATAATAATAATAATGTTCAATTAACCATGAACGCGCATTTAGCTTTTCTTGTATGAATATCTAAAGTCAATTAAAAAATTTAAAATTTAAAAATTTTTAAATCAACAAGTTATAAAATAAGGTGGAAGCTGCAAAATATTATAGAAAAGTAAAAATAAAGGGTCATGTGAAAGTAGACGTCTTTTCCTTTCATCAAATTTTTTGTTGAATCCGATTCATTTGAAAAAATTTTTCAATAAGTAGGTTTGCTTATACAAAGTTAACTCTTGTTTGTATGTAAAAAAACATTCAAATAAAGGAGAAATTTTTTGTATTATTTTAGTGATTTTGAAAATAAATTTTTGCGATGCTTGAACATTATTTACTTAGAATAAATTGAAAATTTTACAATCGATTTTTCTTTTCTTCTTCTTTCACAAAACAAATATAAGCTTTCACAAAAGATATAAGCAAACTTATTCATGAATGCCAAATCGATGAGATTGCATAGAACAAAGCAAATTTCATAGACGTGTGGAATCTTTTTCGCTTCATTCTTTTATGTCACTTAAATCTTTAAGGCAAAAAAAAAGGCGAGACGTCGTTCTTAAACATTGGACTGATATTATGAATTAAAAATGAGTTTGATCATGAAGAATAAGCAAATTTTCTTCCTAATTATTCAAGTTAATTTAAATGAGAATTGATTTAAAGATTTGTGAAGTCGTCAATTAAATAGAAAAGAATTTAATTAGACATATTTTGTTTTTATACCACTATTAAACATGTTAGAATGAAAAATCGAGAAAAATTTCGCTCTTATGACGCAGTAATTATCACATGAGAAATATCTGTCACTTGCAATAATCTCAAGAGATTTTTTGGTTGCGAGTATTAATTTGTGCGTGTAATTTATAGACTTCTGTATTGAAATATCTCAAATATTTCTTTTGAATTTAATCTTAATAAATCTGTTTCAAGTAAACTAGTAATCGTGATTTTCACGCTTTATTGAACACGAATGAAAACCACTGACTACCACTTTAACACACCTTTGGCACTTGAGCTTTTTATTTCAAACTTTTTTAAATTGCAAAAACTTTGCAATTCACTCATCTAATATGCTTTGCATGAGAAGCGCGCTGAATAAGAAGTGCATCATTTAAAATTTAGTCTTGTTCACATTTTCGTCTCTCTTTATCACTCTTTCTCTTTATTCATTATTTTAAAGACGATCGAAAGACGCTGAAATCAGAAAAACAGCGGCGAAAATACAAAAATAAAATTGTAAGTAACTGAAAAAAAACGAAATCAAACAGCGAAAAATTCGAGCACAAATTATTGATGTTGTGATTATCACACAAGAAATGATCATACATAGCGGAAAACGACCATCAGAAAGTAGACATGGGTACAATCACGGAAAAGTGAACGCTTTGCACACGAAATAAACTACAAGGCGAAGCTCGTGTAAAAATACGCGAAAAAAATGGTGCTAAGCAAAGAAAAGTAGAAAAGAACTTGGCAATCAGAACTTTGTTCGCCACTTTCAATTCGATGAAATGTCGAAGTGAAAAAAGAGAAGCAGAAAATGGATTTCGAATCACGTCCTCTTTTTTTTAACACTTAGAAGTTGATTTTACTTTCTTTTCGATTATTTTCTCTCTATTTTGCGAACGAAAGCGAAATGAAAAAACACCATTCGATAGCTGCCTTAAACAAAGTACCCAATTATATATTTTCGTTTAAGAAACCGAAATTAAACTAATGTTCATGATTGCTTCGTTCTTTTCCAAAACTGCAATCAATCGGCTTTAATTTAACTCGAACGAAAATGACAGTGAATGCAAAGCTCTTTTATTTCAAAAGGGAAATCATTGTTTTACTCTTAGCACTGAAAATATCCGGCAACAGATTAATTTTGCGCGTAAAATGTCGGCTTCACTCAAAACAAAATCGCCAATGCAATGTTGTTCCCAGCTTACAGTTACTTCCATTCGAATAAAATTCGCTTTATCGCTGTGGTAAATTCCACTCTCTCTCTCTCTCTCTCTCTCTCTCTCTCTCTCTCTCTCCCACTCTCTCACTCGCTTTTTCGTCTTTTTCTAGCCTAAATTGCTTTTTAATGGATTCTTTTACTGAATCTCCAATATCTAACATTACGATGCACAATCTTAGGCACAACTTTCTGAAATCATTTTTTCAGGAATCGAATGACAGTTTCTTAAAAAATAAGCTGATTTAACAATGAGCTTTGAGTGAGCTTCATATCAATATAATCTTTCATTTCAGTGTTGAATTTTTCAAAGCTCAAATGCTAGATAATTCGATTTAAGGAAAATTTCTTATTCATTTTAAACCTTATCAAAATCACAAAGCACACTTTTGAATTGTAAATGGTCGATTTTAATCAAATTTTGCACATAAATTTTTCATATAAAGAACTTCATAGTAAGTGATTTTAAATTGATGTATCGTAAGTGATCGCAAGATATTTCGGGTCAAATTAAGATATACAAAGCGTTCGAAAAGTAAGTGATACACCTTTTAATGAATTATAAAAAGAAAACGATTATGATTGAATATGATTTTTCTTTCATTAAAACGTTTTTTCGATGCTTTTGTGAAGATGATGGGGTTTACAGCAAATATAAAATTATTTTTTGGAGCTAATTCTCAATCAAAGTTGGCGAAATTGCTCTCTCATGATATTATCATTGTTTTGTAATTTTCGAATTTGTCTTTTCATAAGTTCTTAAAAATTTAAAAATTTTAAATGTTGAGCAGAAATGATTCATTTTAGAATCAAGTTTCATAATTTTGTTAAACATTTTTTATCATCATTTAAATTGTGAGAAAAATTTAGCTCACAAATGTGAATACAAACAATTTCTTTTTAATTTTTGTATTTTGATTAATGGATAATTAATTCGTACGAAAATGTTCATCAATACACCTTTTTATCAACGAGAAGATTAATTTTAATAAATTACTACTTATTAAAATAAAAATAAAAATATGGAAAAGAGGAGAAAATTCTTAGACTCTACTTTTATGAATTATTTGGTCATTGGCCTTTCTCTGTAGTGAGTAAATCGATTTTGTCGCACAATTAAGCTAAAAGAAGCGAGTTCTGTCAAAAAAGCGTTCGCCAACCTTCATATCTAATGCAAATCACGTTGAAGCAGAAAGTTTGAATCTGTAATTAACAAATAAATGATCCTTCACTGCTTTTCACACTCAAGTTGATATATAAAAGCTTCATCCACCGAAGTTCGAAACATTAGATCAACTCTCATCTAAAAGGAAAAGCAAAAAAACGAGACTAAAACTTATCAGCATTTTTCTTCAGTGAAATCCATTTCTAGCTTTTTTCAGCCGAATGATAGCATGACATTTTCGCTTTACTCGTGATGCTTATCTTTAACGCACACTGAGTAAAAAATTAATTTTTTTTCGGTACAACTCAATTTCGCAAAACTAACGCGCATATACAAGCTTGTATTTAATTTAAAGCATACAAAGCACACGAGAGCTTTTTTGGGATGAGCGGAGAAGATTGATGAGCATTTAGATTGATTTTAATTTCAAGTGTTTAAATGCGATGTTTTTTGTCGCTTAAAATCGATCGCCAAAAAGAAGAGTCGATAAAATTGAGCGTTAATTTATTTAAATCTGCATACTTCTTACTTTTATTTTATAATTATTGTCAATTACCCTAAATTGAAGTTTTAGACAAAGAAAAAAAAAAATTATAACTCTCCTCACGTAGTCTCTATGACAACACAGTTTCAATAATCAATTTCGTGTACATGTAATATAATAAGTAGCAATAAAATGAAATTTTTATTCCTCTTTTTTGGCTTGAAACTTAAATCGAATATATAATTTAATTAAAATGCGGCGAAAGATAGAATTTTGTAATCGGATATAGAAGAAATTCGTTTCACTAGCGGGTATTTATATTCGCTTTTATTATCTTTAAAGCAAAAAAAGATAGAAAACTTATTTGCATTGTGTAAAGTTTTCCAATTCTAAATTTTCAAATACATCGCTTGCATAAAACTATTCTTTAGTTGAATGCCATTGTTTTCTTGAATAATTCTGAACAAGTTCAAAAAGCTGAACAAGTTTAAATAAGTGTTTTGTGATCATGTTTATTTTCTCGAATATTTGGTCGAAAGCTATTTACATAACACTTTTATATTATATGCATATACACATCGTTTTCATTCGTTTTTCTTGTAAGGGACACGTGTTTTGAACTTGTGAGAACAATTGTCATTGAGAACATCTGTCACTTATTGATTTTAATTTTATTTTGTTAAAAAACATCTCTAAAACATCGCTAAAACCTACTTGCTTACGTAATAATGATGCATTGCATGCATTAGAAGAGACTGTGGCATCTTTTTGTCAACTTCATGCGACATTCGTTTGCGTAATACAATTTGACAAAAAAAACATGTAAACTGTATTCAAAATCTAACTATTTAGTTAAATTTACTCAAATTATGCTCATTTTTAAAACATTTTTAAAA